>CAJQZM010036747.1:0-33302 GCA_907164665.1 Colias nastes
GCATCCGCCCCGGAATGGCGCGAAAGGATGCGGGTTCGAGTCCCGCCGCGTATTTCCAAACTATACATAGCCAGAACGCAACCATAGGAAACTGCTCGTGTATACTTTGTAGTGCTGTTTTTAAGTTTGTTATTACAATATATACACGAATTTCGCGTACTGATCGCGTATACTTTGTAACGCGGATGCTTGCGTCTTCGTTCCAAACTATACACGATCAGTACGCAAAATATAACTAAATATACCTACTACACCACTTACGCTTGAGCGATATAATAAATACATAGGTAATCAAAGACTTGTACAGCTATATCTATCTACTTTTATTCTTCTTGATTATTATTGATTCAGTAAAATATGCAATAAAAATATTATTAGGTAAACTTAGGAAAATAAATAGGTAACAGATAAGGGTACCTATGGGTTAGGTTAGGTTCGTGTTTTTTTTTAACTACACAAAAATAGGAGCCCCGCGAAGCGGGGCTCCGTCGCCTCGCAACCGTCTTCTTCTGGACTTATTAGATTCTTACATTTTAGCACTATTGTCAATTGTAAGTCGTGCAGTATAGTCGGGAACGAAGACACAAGCATCCTCGATAAAAAAAACATACGATCAGTACGCAACATTACATACACATGCATTGTAATAATAGATTTAAAAACAGCAATACAATAATATAAACGCGAGCAATGGAAAGACGGCGCGCTTACTCCGAAACATACACGATTAGTCCACATGCGTACTGGCGCTGTATATTTTGGAGCGCTATTATTACTTACTTCACTACAAAGTATACGCGAGTATTTGCGTACTGCTGTTGTATAGATTGGAAGAACTTTGTAAAAAAGTTATTTCCAAACTATACGTGATTAGTTTCACACCGTTGCGTGCTGGCCTTGTATAGTTTGGTAAGACGCAGTCCCGCCTCGTGATCGAATTTTTTCTATTCTTTATAAATTTATATTTATAAAGCATTTGAATGCCATAAAACCAAAAATATCAATTTCAAGATTCATAAAATTAAAATAACGCAATAGACAAATACTTACCTAGGTACCATATTTTCTTGTGCACTCACCTTTACTTCTGACCAACACAAACAAACTGATAAACGTAATCGTGATTTATGTATAGCCGAGTATTTAAGGTTAATTGCGACAAATCGTCTATTTAACGATAATAACCATTTAAATTCTAAAAAATATATAATGACTCGAAACACACCTTAATTAGGTTCGGAAGTCTCCAATGTTTTTCTAATTTGTTGTTATGTGTCTTTTCGTTTTATTAAGTACTTGTGTCAACAATAAAACTGTTTTATAGCTGGATCAGTTAATAAATTCGAAGGCTCGATCAAAATATTATTATCAAGTTCAAACATAGGTACTTGAAATTGAAACATTTGACGGCTATAATTATAGGGATTTCTTTTAATTTATGTTTCATATAGTATTAAGTAGGCAAGTATACAAAATGATATAATCAAAGCACAAAAACAGGGAAAAAAAATCTAAATAAAATAGTTATTATTTAACAAAAGTAGGTACACCTACTTAAAATTCGATACAAAAAAGTCAATTATTTAGTTCTTCACTCCATATTTAAAATCTAAAAATCTATATCAGTTAAAATAAAATGGAGATATGAATACTTATGCAATCTGTCATGCGCATGCGCAGTCCCCCGTGCACTATCAGACCGAAATAGCTTGACAGCTGGGGTGCGTCGGTTCACGTGTACATACATACATACGCAAAATTATATCGTTGTGTTAAATGGCGGTTTTTTCAAACATGTTTAATTAGAATAATGCAGCTAGATTATCTAACCTAAAAAACACTAGGTCACTATAAATATAAGTTAGCCTCATCATTTATTTTTAATGTTTTTAATAGAATTACATAGTTGAAAACCCGGGTAAAAAATCATCAAAAACGTTATGAACACTTTTTTAAGTAAATCCCTAAGGGCAGACTAGCAAAAAGATTTACTAACCATTTATCTGCGAGTAAAACGCGACCTACACAATATTCAAGTAACAACATCGGTATAGTTTTTGAGATTATTTGTGACAAACAAACGAACGTCCGTTTAGTTTTAGCATAGAAGACACATTTTTATTTAAATATTTATATTTTTATAGCATTTGAAATCGATATTTATGGTACGTGAACCTGATAATATGCCTAGAAACAATCTTAACTTGACCCGCATGTTTTATAATTTTTTGTTGTATTAACGTATAAATTCATAACGGATGTGTTTGTTTGTAAGTAGGACTTTTTAACGGGCTCAATTATACTTTCTATTGTAATTATTGTTTCCATGAAATAGGACACAACACATAATATACAATTTACAATTTTACGCTTATTTCATTCTTTTATAGTGACACATTGAAGGCTTACTTCTTTTTTTAATTCAACTGTTTTTGTACAGAGTAAATATCATAAGAATTTATCAATGTTCTCAGATCTTTAAAAATAACTATAAATTATTCCATTAAAAGACATCCACCCAACTATGTAACATCAATAAAACATTATTTAATCTTTAAGTTTCTAGAAAAATGGCGTCAGTATAAATATTTCATACGTACATACGTCGTCACCAATAATTTTATTACCCGCTCGTTAATAATTATTGTACAGGCACCCACATATCCGCAAACAATGTAGTTTCCTTTAGAATACGAAGATAATGTTCAACTATCGGTTATTACTTTTAGATATTGTGAATCAGTTTTACAATGTATCTATTATACGTGTGGAAATTTTATAATTACGATTTGTTTATATGATCTAGGTAGGTACAGAATTATTTCTAATTAACTAATATTTATAGAAAGCAACTGAATCCTCTGGATTTATTAATTTCAGTTTCTCAAATTATATTCTACCAAACGTATGTTTTGCCTTCACTCGCAATCCATCACGACGATAGTTTTTAGTTTTTACCTTTCTAGAAAGTACCTACTACCAATCTTAGGTCTCCAGCAATAATCCAACTGTTACTATACCACAGATTATGTTAATACATAGATATAAGTCAGTCTAGTGTCCCTATTAAATCGATAAAATAGGTCGTCCTCTAAGTGTCCCACAGCAACCTCAAATTCACTGGCTGTGATCTCGCCAGATGTATCGCCTCAACGCACATTACCGTGTCGGGTGACCTGCGTCATGCACACTATGCAACTCTATTTATATAACGCATTTCGTCTTTAATATCGAATTATGCAATGGCTACATTTGCACCATTTGATGTGTGCATTTTGAATTGAAGAAGCTGATCGTTAACTTCTATCTGAGAAGTAAGGTTAGCAATGTTGTACCTACCTATAGTTATATGCTCAGTTCTGTTCACTGCTAAATAGCGTCTGTCTTATGAACTTTTCCTCGTTATAATTAGTCAGGTTCTTTCACCACTTTTCCCTATAATTCTCACTCTTAAGTAATGGGCTTTAGTTCATCATATTATTATCTTCAATCGATGTTCCTTCGTAAGTTCACATTCCAGTATCAGCCAATCCACTTTCTACGCTGTTCTCTAGTGGATAATTTACATTTACCGTATTGTTAGATAATGTTTGCACAAACGACGCGTGGCAAGCCCTCTTAGTCTCACATTACGAGAGTAAGGGTGGATCAAGGGAGGAGTGATCTTGAAATAGACCAGCACGGGACACGGGGAGCATCTGTGGGGTAAAAATAGTACCCTCAGTAGTATCAAGGACGCGGCTGTTTATGTCATGCATTGTTCAATACATGCGTTGTTAGTTTATACTGCTGTCTTTGGGTCAAGTTTTGCGCTTTTTGAATTGGTATTTGCGAAAAGTTTGCCATTTTGTTAAGACGGAGATAGAGCTACTTTAAATTAGAATACTTGGTTAGTATAAGTAAATATTTACTCCGACACAAGATTATCAATAAAGCTTGCCTCCTGAAAGTAACGTATAATATTCACACTTATCTTTATAACTAGGTATGAAGTTTTGTTCAATTATTGTTATTTTTATAAGAAAACGGGTATCTCAAACCAAACGCAACATTTAATATCGCCCGCAATTCAGGGAAGTTATAATATTGATTTGAAAAACAACTTCCTCCGAATGAAACCCCCAAATTGGTACCAAACATTTGGTTAGTAGTTTTTGCTTGCATTTCAATAAAATGTTTATCACCGAGACGCCCGGTGTACGCACATGTGGCTCTTGAGTAGATTATTCTAAAATCCAGATTGCCACCCCGGGCAAAAAATAAATAAATCTCACAAAAAATGACCCAATCCCCGTTTAGATTACCAACCCTGAAGTTTTACAGTTATTCAGATGATAGCTAACGCCTGTTTCAACTTTGGAATAGTTAATTCTGATTATATCTACAGATTATTTTATATATGCGGAATTAGTTGACGTCATAAGTTTTTTTTAAGAATTATTAATTTTAAGTAGGTACATCCTTTAATGAATTCTGAGAATTACCAATTACGAATTCTTGTTAATTTATTGCTAATTCATGTAAAAAAGAAAAGCTTCATGTTAAAGTTTGATTGTCAGCATTAAAAATACTAAATGTTTTATTAAGTGGCAACATTTTTCGAATGTAATTAATTATCTATGGATATAAAGTTATGCATGTGTGCAAGGCGGGGGTGGTGCGACCCGCGGGTTATCATTTCCTGTTCTCATTTTATATTTACAACATAATATTTTTTGCTAACGCGGGGAGGCTGGAGTTTTATTATTACACTATCTGAACGTTTCATGTGCGGCGTGCGTTTGACTTTGTATTTTATCTGAGTTGTTTTATTGATGGGATGCTTGTTAAAACTTATTATTTTAATGATAGTTAAGCTTTATTTTATAAAATGAAATCCACTCCACAAAGCAGTCAATGTAGAAAGAAAACTTATGTATTTTGTTCTACTTTGACTTCTAAGAACTTGTCTTGGAGCTTTTTGAAAACGTCTTAATTTAATGTAAAGTTGTATATTATTTAAATATTCACAGTTTAAAAGCCAAACTGAACCGTAACAAATACTCCGGTTTAATAAACACAATAATCAATAATGTGAACTATAAAAACTGGTCGAAATGTAACATAAAATTCACAAAAGTGATTTTGTTGTAAGCGCATACAAGCAGGGCAGAACGGTTCGGTCGATAAAATGCGAAACAACAATTTTACTGTTTATATGCGTAATTGTTTATTAGGTCGGTTGTCGCGGTGCTCTTTGTCGGCCAGTGTCGGTGAAAACAATCATTTATTGCCGACACGACGATTCGATCCAGTCGCCTATGTTGGTTTAGTGGGCAACACAGAACACTGGGTTTAAAGCACAGGTTTATAATATAATCTGTCGTTAAATAAATGAATTATTGTGTTTTTAATGTAAAGTTTTGTTTCAGTAACTTCTTCTTTTCATATTCCTGCTTGTAAAAAAGGTAAATTATTAAAAAAATACATACATACGAAAAAATGTGTCTGAAATAGTCTCCTCTTAAGCTTAATTTATTTCCAAGTGGAAAAAATCGAATTTCAATAGCTAACCGATTTTGAGTCGGTTACACACTTAAAACGGCGAAATTTATGTGATTTTTGATATTCCCGGCAAAGATATTATGATTGGTACAAAAAAGTCGGCGCCTTATCGATTATAGTTTTAAAGAAAGCATGTTTTGTTTTGTTGAAAGCATAATTTTATTAGAAACAGGTGTATTCCAATATAATTATTGTAAGTTTATTAGTATTACTTATTACGGTAGATATCGCCTTCCTATATTTAATCCCGTTGTTGCCATTAAATCTCAAGTATAGGACTTGGTCAAACTAAGCAACAGAAACAACAGTCGTATTATGTAATCTGTAACTTCAATGAAGCTTTAAGAAGTGATTGGATACAATTCCCATCTCGCCTGACTATGACAAATAATCCATTTACAAAGAAAGTCACAATATGGTTCCCATAGCGCGCCCGCTTAAGTCTTAATACACGGAACCCTAACTTTTGTCAAAACAATCACACTCCCTTTGATCACGGTTTAATAACGAGTGTTCTAAGAAATCATTAATGAGCTTAACGCAAATAAACTGCTCTCCAATATTCGATTAGATGCTCGATTTTTATTATAGGGCCGCATATATATATTTTGTTACATTCGTTGACAACAAAATAATTAAAAACATTATGGTATCTATAATTAATAAAGGTATTAAATTTTTTATTATTATTTATTATTTAATTACCTCGTCTACATGATAGATTTCGTATGTCCATCGTCATCGATGTAATGATTTAATTTCGTATCTCTATAAGCTAATATATTCCCCGACATGTTTGTCGTAGTCTGTTGTAACATGACAGCTTTATTACTTTATGGCGCTTCATCGCTTGAAGCACCGTTCCGTTCACGCATACGTCACCGCGCGTGCGCTTGATTTGTTTAGACAGCGGTGATCACAAAGCTCAACCTGGAACATTTCCTCTTTACGACCTTCCCAACTGTGTAATACTTTGTATCGTTATCCATTGTTTTATCAATTTCAATAATTTATATCCCTAACCGTGAACGGAACGCGTCTATCCACACATAAAATCTGTGATTCTTGATTTTCCGACGTAAACATCGCGCCATCCGAGGCTCTCTATTTTTAATACATTCCTCTTTAATTTTGACGTTGATTACATCGTCATTCGTCATATTCATTATTGTGTTTTGTTATGCACAAAATTTTGTAATGTTTTCCCAATTATTTTTTGGGAATTCCTTGTTTAAACACGGTTTGGGTAACGTTCTTATTCTACGGTGGATAATATTTATGAATTATGACCTACGCAAATTTAAAATATTTTTGACGTTACGTTTACGTTACCTATATCGTTTTTACGTTTCATGGCGCCAGTGTTATATGATTTGTTGTATAATTCGTCTTATTAGTCTAATTTCGAGTTGGAGTGGCGTGTTGAAAATTAGCATTAGTCGAATATCGCATGCAATCAATCAAAGATTCGAATGAAATGCAGTAATAAAACGCAAGGCGCGCCACCTAGCGGGGAGGCGTGGTGTGGTAATGAAGCCAGTCCATTAACTCTTTACTAGCAGTTTATAGGTGTTTTACAGAGTGCTTTAATTATTGTAAAATGTACTTGAATGACTGATGGTGGATCGTGCGAACGCCTAGGGCCATCGTGCTTTTATTCTCAAATTGCTATGGGGTCGTAATTGATTATGAAGAATTCTTAGCAGAAATCAATAATGCGAGTCTTCATTTTGTGTATATCTTTGTGTTTAATGGAAACTTATTATGAGAAATAAATAGGTTCTGTACAAGGGGATTTTAAGAACATAATTAAAAATCTGATATGTACTTTATAGTGTTTCCATAACCATAATAACAAATCTCCAATTTCATGTTATTTTGGACACATCCTCCCCAGCATAACCATTGATAGATAATTGAAAACTCATCTGTAATTAAGTTTGGACAATATAGTTGTAACACTCGTGGTTTCGCACGGGGCGAAGATTTATCGATGTTCAATTTTAATTATCACCCAATTGCTAACACCCCACAGAATGGACCCTATAATGATGCTTGTAATCATTTAATGTCCGAATTGGATGTCTTTATCTCATGTTTGTTTGGAATTACCGTTAAATATTGTGTGTAGGATAACGTCAATACATGAACTTATGCTTAATATTAATCATGTACCTACCTATTGATTAAATATAATTGATAATGAGTTGTACTATTTTTGTAGTTTATTATTATTAATGAAAGATCTTTGAAGAATATAATAGAAGTTATTCAAATATTTCAAAGAGCTTTTCGAGAACTTTCCATATAAACCAAACCGAAAATAATAATCAAAATATATTAGTGAGAACTAAAGCCTTAAAAAACTTATTCATGAAGAAACTTAGATATTTATACAGGGATCAAGCCATGTGGTCAAGGGATAATGAATAGAATGAACTATCACACTGTTCGACTTATGATAAAAATTAAATCTTAAAATTCTTAGAAATATAATCCAAACCACCTGGAAGATAATGTTAAATACAAAAAAGATGAGTAATAGATACCAGGCGTACATAATAAAAAGGTAATGTATAAGAATGTTAATTACCAAAGTCTTTACCTTTGTTTTAATACGTTTGAGATAATGAGGGCGGTATTGTGATAAGCTCTGCTTTATAATTATGATGTGGCTTGGTAAATTTTCCATGATGTTGATCTTATTAAGTTGCTTTATGTTCTTTATAATATATGTTAGCAAAGAAATTAAATTTTTTTCAAGATTAATTTTCTGCACTTTAATTAGGAACTACATGGAGTTAAAATAATTAAGATTAATATACCTACTTAATATAAAAAGAAAAACATACAAAATTGAGCAGCTTGGTAATCTAGAACATTCCGTACCTACTTACACTCTATCCAAAAGCTCAACAATCAGAAAAGATAAGAATTAGCATAACTTTTTAAAAATTCCCAAGAAATCACCGTAAATACCCCGATGCAGCGATCGTTCCAGAAATTACAATCGCCATTCATTTGTTTAGAATCTCTTTTATTTAATTTGCCTTTATTTATACACATGGTGAATAAGTCTGTAGGTCTGTCCGTCCCGCCTATTGTTTCATAGTTTCACAGCCAATTCCCAGAACTGTACCCAATAATGTACAGTATCTATTCACTTCCTTTCTGATAATAAAATAAAGATTCTTTCGACTTTCTATTGTTTGTATATTTCTAAAATATTATTTAATCGTTATTCGAGCGATCCTTTTTTTTACCACAATTACTGTTTCGACTTGTTCCATTGTACATTTTATTGCAGACAGATATTATTATTGCTTGTAATCGTTTGTCGGTGATAGTGCAGTGCTATTTAAAATTATATTTTTATTGTGTCGGTAAAAAGTGGACTTTACGAAATGCAAAATATGCGTATGAAATGAAGATTTTTTGTATGTGATAACTATTGAAATATATATCTAGGTACGTAAATGTAAGGAAATCTATCCGAAATGTGTATTACTTTCTCCAATATTGCCTTTAAATATAAAGCTAGTATGTATGCAAATATCTTCACAGTTTTTGTGTTAAGAAAAAAGTTATTGGCGCCACAAGGGATGAATGACGTCATCAACGGTGGTCAAAATGTGAACAATATGTGTGGCGTGAAACTGGGCTCAGGGCATTCCCCGAGAGCGATCAAATGGTTTATAAAAAGTCGATGAATACATTGATACTATTGTATGGACTATTTCATATTCATTGATTACCTATGTTAAACTATAAATGAGACTAAATATAAGTATTTCGAAGTTCCATGTTCCGTTGCTTTTTGAATTGTATAGCTACTTCTGTAGAGGAGAAAAGCTCATATAATTTTGTGTGTGCATTGAAATGCTAATGTACTGAAATGCAATGTTTATTACTAAAATTCCAAGTAAAAAGTTTAATAGGCCTATGACTGTAACACTTTTTTGTTTCTTATAAAATTGTAATCGGTACCCCGTTGCAAAATTTCTGCTAATTCTGTGTGAATGCGAAACCCTTTCAAAATCTTATAGACCTGTCAAAACAGTAACAAATCCACCCGTATCAATTCTAACACCCGTATGGCCAGATTCGGCCACTTTACCCTATTTATAAAGATATCAATAGAGATAAACATGCCCTATGCAATCGGTAGCTATTCAATGGGCAGATTTTAATTGATCATTTGTAAAATTCGTAATAATTTTCTGCCAAATTCGTATTAACTGCACCCTCTGTAAAATGTTTGGGTTAGAACTTGCTAACAATTCGCTTATTAAAAGTTTCTCAAGGTTTGTGTTGATAATAAACATATTTTAGGAGAAGAATCGCGTTGGAATCTTGTCAATCAAAATTTTTTGTAAATATGTATTTGTTATGTTGATACCTAAAAGATTTTGTTTGTATCACTTTTTATACAGCTAAAATTCGGATACCTACTTACATATATGATTTGCTTCATAATTTAGGTATGTTCGCAAAATAATAAATAATGTAAAGAGTAAATTTAAAAACAATGCTTATATCTATCATCGAAACACAAGATGAGACATAAAATGAGCCGAATTCTTGGAATAACCTTGCGCATTGTATCCACACGATTGCTATTTATAATTACTACTTAAAACATATTCTGTAGATACGTCTTATCTCCACTAATTACTGATACAAAAATATATTTTTTGTCTCAGTAATAAAGTCGAAAATCATTTGCGATAATATTATGTTATAAAACCATCTGTAGAGCAGGTAGGAATATTAAATTTTGAAGCGATTTCGTCTGGCGACAACCCCTGTGCCGCCGGTGTCGATTGGGGTGGAGCGGAGCCGTCTAGTGGCTCGTGCTATCTCGCTCTATCTTGTGGATTTTCCTTATCTCCGTCTCACCTATTATTGTCATATCAAGATTCGAACATTGTATTTTGTTTCCAATTTTCAATTTAGTTTATATCGGATGTTGGCACGGGCAGCACGTTAGGCGTCGCGCCATCTTCCTTTCCCCACGTGTTTTTTCGCGAACAATTTTTTTTGTTTTTAATTTAAATTTCGAAGTTATTAATTTAATTATACGCTTCGAATCAGTGTTTTTTGTTTTAATCGGAATAATTACATGGAATTCATGGATTTCTTCAATTCTATCATGGAGGAGCAGCTTCAGAGTTCCATCCACAATGATCCGCCGAAAATGCCAAACTTTTTTGAAGTTGATAAGAAAAAGGTAATATTTTAAATTTAATTGTAAATTTATTATAATTTCTTATGCAATAAATAATTGTTGATAACAGTCAATAATTTTATAAAACGTTTCTTATTATTTAAATTATTTTGACGACAAGTAAGTACCTAATTTAATTACTACTTGGAATTTTCACTTATTACCTAATGTTCATAAATATTTATTTATTATTTACTTATTAGTTATTACTAGTGATGGGCCGAATGTGGAATGAACCGAATTCGAACTTCGGCCGAACATTCGGTACATGACAACGCCGAATTCGAACTTCGGCCGAAGTTCGGCCGAAGTTCGGCAGATCTTCCCGCCTTTTATTCAATGAGTCATTCATATTATGATTACCTAACATTATGTATGATTAAAAATAAATAATTATTTCCTTTTCATACCTAATTCTGCGTTTTATTTCATTAAAATAATATAATTCCATTGACTTTGAATACTCAAGAAATAATAAAGTTTGTGACTTCATAATACATTTGACCTAACTAAACCTATAATTAAATAAATTATTTTAATTGAACATAATTATTATCGATGCTCATTCTCTCTCGCAAGGGATATCGGCGTGATATGTATGTATGCTGGTCCACCTACTACTATGACGATGATGTAACGAATTTCGGCCGAAGTTCGGTATTATGAACCGAATTTCGGCCGAATGACGAAATTCGGTTTAATGTGCCGAATTTCGGTTAAACCGAATGTGAAACGAACTTCGGCCCATCCCTAGTTATTACTTAAATCATTAAATTGATACAATAGATTTTTTGTTTACTTTGATATCGATTATCTTAATTGATAGGTACTTAATTAAACAAATTAATTTATTTATAATTTATATCATACATCAATATAAGTATCTATTCATTACATTATAATTAAGAATACAATTATTAATTGTGAAAGGCACTTAACTGCTTTATTTACCAAACATTAATCCTACTAATATTATAAATGCGAAAGTTTGTGAGGATGTGTGTGTGTGTGTGTTTGTTACTCTTTCACGCAAATACTACTGAACCGATTACAATGAAATTTAGCACACATATAGAGGGTAACTTGGATTAACACATAGGATAGGTTTTATCCCGGAAATCCTACGGGAACGGGAACTATGCGGGTTTTTTTTGAAAACGCGGGTGAAGCCGCGGGCGGAAAGCTAGTGGATAATATAGCCAAAGACAGCTTAGTAGGTATAAAGCTTTAGGTTTTTTCGAAGTTTATATTCCTATATCCTATACAAATCAATAAAATGTATATTGTGCAGATAACTAAGAAATAAAAGATTAACAGACGTCCTTCGAACCAAGAAATGAGTTAACAGAACAATAACATTATATTACTAATAAAATAGGAGACTGCAAATGATATATGAATATTAAATCTTACAATAAAATCTTTGGCGATCTGCTTAAGGGACCTTTTATGTGGAAGTTAATTATAGTTTTAATATAAAACGATTCGAATTAATAATGAGGCGGACAGATTAAAAAAATGGTAACGATATAAATTTTGATAATTTATGGACCGTTTTAATAGGTGTTTAATCTCCCTTGATTATCGTTGAGCGTAAAGTTATTTTGATAAATGTTGTCATACTTTAATATTAATTCGTTTTTGGGTAAAACAAAATAGGTATATCTAATAGGTAAGCTTTGGCTACGGAGGTCATCTTGCAATATGCTTATTAAGAAACAATTGTATGCTCTTAATAATATATTGTACTAAAGATTACTTTCTTTTTGTTTTACTAGGTATATTCTTTCTTTAGAATAAAGCTAAATTAAAAAGGGACGCAAAGTTTAACGAAAATAAATGTTAACAATAATTAATCTATGTTCTTGCTATGAAAATGACACTTCGAAATGACAGGGTGGTCACTGGTCAGAGATTTTATGACCTTACATTTTATTACGGGATAATGCGAGAGACGGATAATTTTATATCATTCAGTTATGATCGGATTAAACATCTTTTTTATCCGTGTTGATTTATCTGTCTCACATCCAAGTTTACTGCGAACGTAAATTTACGACGAATATAATAAAATACGACATCAAAATAATGTGTTATTTATCCGAGATTATTCAAATCGAAATGTTTATAGAGCATCTTATATTTCATACAACTTAGGTTTAATTTTTTTCCTTGCAAGTATGAAGAATTATTGAAATTTATTTATTTTCTATATAGGTACATAATATATTGTGAAGGAAATTTTGCAAATGTATAGATCCTCATTCACAACGTTAAGCAATTATTGGGTTCTCTAAGAAATTAGCATGTCGCTTGTGTGGCTGTTGCGGTGTGAGTGACACCATAGAGCAAAATAAACAGTAACTATAGTCAATTTTATAATTGTTTTTAATATTATTTTAATATTTTTAAAGATTTTTAGGAATAATGTTTAATAGTAGGTATGATACATACTACAGTATAAATAGTACAATAATAGGTACCGAGATATTATTCTTACCAAACCTTTCTTAGTTGGGCATCTTCCGATAATTTATTAGTTCTTAGTTTTCATCCAAAGTTGTATTTTATGTATTGCATTGAAAGCGAAATCAATTTTTTTTTTAATAAAATGTATGGGATGTTTACTTTAGTACAAGTATTTGCCAATTTATTTATATTATTTTTCATAATTTGCAAAAATTTTTTAAGCCAGTTACTGTATAATCTATACAAAATATGAAAACTTAGCCACTGTCACGCCTCTTCTGTGTCACATGCACACATACACATCGAGTGCAATGACCGCGCGTACACCTGCAAATAAATGCATTCGTGCGCATGTGTGCGTATTCATTAAGAGCCTTATGCGGTGAAAATCCCTTGCGAATATCTTGCGCTATGTGTTAATAACGCCTTTAAGTGTTAATTTGTGTATATAATGTGGGTAATAGATATTCGATGGGGTACTTTTTGTTATTTATGATGTATTTTTTGTGAAATTTATATCGTGTCTGTAAGTGTTGACTGTGGATAAGTACCTACGTATGATAGATAAAAAAATTAGTGTACTTTCTATTATTTCCGCGAAATAATGCCGCTCTCTTGTTTTGAATATGTAGAGTCATCACGATAAAATATAATATTAATTATTACAACTGAAAATGATGCCGCCTTATTCAAAGATATTCGTATTGGCATTATACAGTATGAATGTACAAAAATAGTACGCTTTGTAGTAGGTACCATAATGAAATTAGATTTGAACAAGTAATGTATTCTATTTTTCGTATTATAAAAATCACATACATACGTTTTTTAGATTCAAATGTTATAACTCTAGTTATGAAAATAATTGCATAAAACTTTTATCGATTTAATTAAAACATCAGGCAAGTGATATTTGCCGCGTCGGCTTGTTATTAATGAAGAAGATTATCTATATTAATTACAGTTGTAGTTAAATCACTTCTAATAAACCAATATATTGAATCTAAGGATATTTCAAACTCCAGAGAACGAGAAAGCGCAATGTTTGTTCTCTCTGTATGAATGAGCGAGTCGCATGGCCGTGTTAATGTCTATGCCATATGCCTATGGCATGCTGTGACCGGTTCATGTTTACACGATTGACAGTATTGATCTATAGAGTATAGAGTAAAGAGTCAAGCATAGACTATAGAGTATGGATGAAAGGGTTTTTAGTCTGCTAATGTTTTTTTTTTTACTTTTTAATAGTGACATGAGAAATATTAGAAGAGTATATTGATTCTATATTGTCTAGATCTAGAAGGAAGTGAATATAGATGTATAATTTATAATTGGTTTTTTGATATTAAGTAGGTTACATGCCATTGATTTAATTCTTTTATTAATATTTTGTTTTCATAGAAGCACAGTTTAATTAGTTATACGTATCTGAAGTTATTTTTACTACAACATTTCTTTACTTCAATTTTAACAGAAAGTGTGTGAAATTAAAAGGTTTTCATATACGAAATAATCCATTACGTTATCGTGGGACGCAATTTATCGGTCAAAGTGATCCGAATGAGTCTAGTCTTATTACGATAGTCGGCTTTAGTCGCTCCTCTTCATTGACACGGCTTAAGATATCCGCTTTTAGAGAAAAACACATTATACCGGGTATTTTCCTCTTTAGATTTTAATATTATATTGCTATTAACGAGAAAAGTTTTTTAAAGCTTTGGATTTTAAGTCGCACTTTCAGAAAGTAGCTATTTTTTATTTTTATAATTTTGTTTATTTAGAGACTCAGTTTAGAAAAAGACACTATAAATTATTGTTACATTGTCCGACCCTTGATAAGTGTACAAACTACAAAGTTTTGAATTAAATCGGTTTCAAGTGGGTCAAAATCGAGTCTAAAGGAATTGGTTACATACCTATAAACATACAAGTGAAACTAATAAAACGTGTAAAAAGCAAACCACCGTTCACATAAGATTTCAACTTTTCAAGTCCATTATAATCTTTTCTATATACAAGCAGATACATACAAATGAAGCTGCGTAGTGCGTACAATGGCGTACATACATAATTAGAGGCGCACAATCAGGGCTGGCACAACACATATGTAAGCAATCTCCCCCAGGGTTGATCACGCCGAAATGTTCATCTAATTGGAGATCAAAGGAGGGCGTGTAATCGCGTAACTTTGTCTACTCGACTCAATACTTTGTTGATATATAAAACTAGATGGAATTATTTTTACGGTGTGTACATATTTTGATAAAGTTAAAAAAAAAAACAAATAAAAAGCCTGTTTTGGAACTAAAACTGGAGAACGGCAGGTATATTCTAATTCTTAAAAAATAACAAAATATACGACACAAAATTTTCCGTTTACGTCGTCGTTTAAAAATAACAATTTTGTTGTGAGCTTACACCATAATTTACATTTAGATCAGTCATAGATATTCTATATATAACTCGCTTGAGCAAATAAATAACTAAAACTTGACACATCTCCTTAAACTATTCATCTAAACTCATTTTTTTAAATATTATGTATAGGTATAAACATTCAATAAAAATATATTCATTTACCTCTTCCAGTACCATAGATCCGTGTTCTAGTATGGACACGCGTGACCAGTGGCAGATTGTTTTTGTCGATTAGACGACTACTTGTGCGGAATAATACCATTGGCCACTGACCACTCGTTATTTGGTTGGACTATCTGGGGTCCTTAATGATTATAAAGTTCTAGAAGGCATAGTTTTTAATAATGAGGTTCCTACCGCTTTTAAAGTAGTTAGTAGGTTTAATATTTAGAAATCTTTTGTAATTAAAATTAAGCAACAATATGCATATTAATAGATAAAATACCTACGGAATTCGTGAGTGAAGCAGGAAAAGTTTTGTTAATATATTTTCACTTGAATACACTCGGAGCTTTAAAGTTAAATAAATATTACTAATTATAAAATATAATAAGCTAATTCTCATTATTTCCGACAATTACATTAACAAACATCCATAAATTAATTCATTTAAACGAACCCATGAGAACAATCTATCAATCAGAGAAAGCTGTGTTCAGTAAATGAGTAGTAATTTGTGTACAAACATACAGTACGGTCCGCACTTAGCACCTAGAATCTTATCAAATAGAGTATATAGACGTGTTTTGTTTATTATACACGTTAATTACCCGTATTATACTTTAATAAATAATTATTGTCAATTTAATAAAAGCTTTCATTTTTTGCTAGGTTAGGTATACATATTTTGTAGATATTTTGTCAGTTATCTTCAGTCTACTAGAACAATAATAATATGTAAAGTTAAGGTGGCAAAAATATACGTAATTAGGTGGTATTCAAATAAAATATTTTCTTTCATACAATAATAAGAAATAACATAAGATAAACTATATAGGCATTTAAAAGAAATATTCTTTACCATCAAATATCAATTAATCAAAGCAAATTTTATCAAAAACTAAAAATCGTTTCAAAATAATAAAAGTTACAAATAATTGTAATGTTGAAACTGTAAAAAGTTCTAGGCCAAGTAACTTTCTAGAGAACAATGTCAGCAACAATAATGGAAGAGTTAAGTAAAAGAAAATCGGTAATGTATGGATTGTTAATTTATGTATGTAATGGCGCTCCTTAGGCGGAGTTCACTTAAATTTCGACACTGCTATCAATTGAGGCTTTGTTTCTCCGGCCATCGCCCTCACAGGCGTTTTACAATTAACTTACATGTGCTACAAGTTATGAGCTTAATACGATATACTTTGACGATTATTAACTGACGTCCCAAAAACAAGGTTCTCAATTTGTAGTGTACTTTCATGAGTTTGGTTAGGTTTTATCTGCAATAGAGTCAAATGAAGTTGGTATATATATAAAAATTCATCTTCTTTAAATTATTCATGAGAATATTGAAAAATATTTCATTCAGGGATCTATATGTACCTATTCTTAAAACAACGACGCATAAACTCATAGCTATAATATACAGTTCAAACTTAACCACTTTAACGGCTCAATTACATGAAGAACAGCTAATAAAGAATGCAATTTACACCAGACTAACTAACCTCAATTAACCACTATATAAATAGTTCCAACTTCCAAGTGATGCTTTAATTATTTTCCTTACATGATGTTCCATTATTTTCCTTATTCCCATTAACCGCTCGCTCCTTTGTCTTTTACCGCGAAGTATTTGTTTACTTCATTACATGGCCAGTTACAACTGGACTAGAAGACCGGCACCTGCCTATCACACTAAATACTCCTTCTACGAAACCTTTTCCCAGCACCAAATTATTTCTCGGATCCTCACCGATATACTTTTCCTTTTTAACACGCTTTTATTAGCTTCACCTGTTGTTTAGACTCGATTTTGACCCACTTTAGACGAACAGATTTAATTCATACTTTGAACACTTAAGAATCGGTGACAATGCAATAATTTCGTGTTTTTTGTAAACTATAATATTTTTATTAACTATTAAATTTACAATTTTAACAAATTGCGATGCGTAATTTTGTAAACTGCGCAGTTATCGCAATCGTGACTGCGTTTTGTGGTTTCAGTGACTTAGTAGTAAAGGTGTAGTACTAGTAAGTTATCAATGAATGTGTGTTTACGAACTTTAATAATAAAACGATTTTTGTATATAGGACAAAGGTATAAATTGTTAAATGGTTTTCCCATTGAGCAATCCATAGCAACATTATAGAATTTACAAAAAATGAACAAAACTCCAAATATTGTGTTTTTCCGAAAATGGTTACAGTTGTAGCAAATTTTCTTAGAACTTCTTCTTACGATATATTTAACGTTCAAACTTTTAACTTAAAAGTAGTAGGTATAACAATATATGCATTATGCACTTTCTTTGCAAGTAAAAATAATAATTTCTAACTGATCCATTGAAATGTTACATTTTTTAGCCCTAACCTTGCATTTTTTAGAGGACGGAATTTTGTTTTTTTGATGTGTAGGGGGGGTCAGTGTGAAGCTAAAACCAAGTTGGTGGGGTCGCCACCCTTGTCCCACGGCCGCCATCTTGAAAATAGCGGTTGAAATGGTTTTTACGATATATCTCTTAAACTATTTATTTGATAAAAAAAATTTGTTTACATTATTTGTTGCAAATTAAATTCTCTACAACTTTGGTGTAGTAACTTTTAGTCGTAGAACTATAAATAAAAAAGTTATAAGCGAAAATGTTCAGAAATTAGAGCCATTTATATTTTTCAATAAAACTTTTTTTTATCATTTTACGAAGAAATGATATCAGACCATTTTTGTAGATTGTTTTTCGAGGAACAACTTTTATGTACAACATTTTTTCATAACGTCAATAACTAAGGTTTTACAGCGCTCTGAAGTGAGTACTATTTTTCAGTACTCTTAACTATACATATATTGGCTATTGGCTCTTTTCTCATACTCCAGAACAATAGAAGCACACTGCAGAACATTTCAGACCTGCTTTTCGACGTAAAAAAAAGTCGCGCTTCCAGACTCTACCTCCTCGGTGGTGGGGAAAAGATTCAATAATTAATTATTAGTGATATTGCAAAATTAATTATTAAAAATATTATAATAACAAAAAAACCATTACTGATGACAAATTATTATTAGTACACACATAATATAAGTATACTGTATAGTTCAGAGTACTGAAAATTAGTACTCACTTCGGAGCGCTGTAAAACCTTAGCTATTTAATTAATGAAAAAATGTTGTATATAAAAGTTGTTCCTCGAAAAACAATCTACAAAAATGGTCAAATATCATTTCTACGTAAAATTATAAAAAAAAGTTTTATTGAGAAATATAAATATCTCTAATTTCTGAACATTTTCGCTTATAACTTTTTTATTTATAGTTCTACGACAAAAAGTTGCAGGATCAAAGTTGTAGAGTATTTAATTTGCAACAAATAATGTAAACAAATTTTTTTTATCAAATAAACAGTTTAAGAGATATATCGTAAAAACCATATCAACCGCTATTTTCAAGATGGCGGCCGTGGGACAAGGGTGGCGACCCCACAAACTTGGTGATAGCTTCACACTGACCACCCCTACACATCAAAAAAATAAAATTGCGTCCTCTAAAAAATGCAACCCCAAATGTAACTTTTCAATGGACCAAACACATTTCTAGGTTAAGACGTAAGTTTTTCCTGCGTTTATCGCTCGCAAATATAATTGTCACCATCATATATAAACGGTATCTTATCAGGGCAATTGAAAAATTAATAGTCAGTCTACATGGCTACTGTTTGTCATTATAATTACTTCGCGTCGATTGAAAATAGGCCAACTTATCGCACACACGACTTCAACTTACTGAAATTTTACTGTTAAATTATGAAATATACATTGTAATTCTTTGATGACAGGATGTAACGAATAATGTCTCTACTCGCATAGGTATATGTATCGTTTAATTCTGTAGTCTTTAGTGTTTTGTTATTATTAAAAACTACGTGTTTATCTAAACACATCATATTTTGTTTCTTAATAATTACACATTGCTTCATAGGCCCGTCGTAAATCACTTACGGTATGTTTATGTGAAACTGTCAAAATAATGAGTTCCTACGCGTCCTTATATTGATAATGCATATGTATTCCTAATGTATCTCTTCAACATCCAAACCCAATAAGTGTAAATCCCCGGCATTTCCATAAACGCTGTCTTACTTACACCTAGTGAGTCCTCGTTTATTTATAAATCCATCCCTCTTATATTACAATTTTGAATTATTGCCAGCTATTTGAAAATGTCTTGCGGCGTGCGGCCGTTCAGTTCTATCGGCTTGAGTACGTTTGTCTTATATTGTATGGTTATTCGATGCCAGCATTGTCATGACCACATTCGCGATAAATCTGTATGCAAGTTATTTATATTAAGGCTAAAAATATAGCGCTTCCTTATAAGGTTCTTATTTATTCGTCTATATATTTTGTTCTTATTGTTCAGGCTGTATTTAATCTTTTCGTAATACATATATCCTTAGAGGTGCATATAATGTTGTTATTTAGATTAAAATCACGTAATAGGCCATCAGTTTTCAGTACTTTTATTGCTTGTGTAATGAAGGCTGTACGTCTAATAAAATGATCAACGTAAATCGATCTTCCGAATACAATAGTCTATCAAAGTTTGCTTCGCAGATTTAAACGTTTTCAATAATATCTCGTGCACCTTGTCCTATTTGTCTATGATTCAATGTTGACTTACGAGTTACGGCCCTGCCTTCATACGAAACTGATGAATACGCCGTTCGCACGGGAATAGAATGTTGGTCCGATTTCCCTGAGTTAGCATCCAAGCTTACGTCTTTATAATTATTAAAATGTATAAATTCATTCTTTAACTCCGGTCTGCATCGTGCAGACATGGGTGTAAAAGTCTCATTTTAGCTAATAAATGTAGTTAATAAAGTAAATCTAGTTTCTTTTGGGGCCTCCGGCTGCGGGACATGTAATTGGCGCAGTCGGTAGGATACTCGGGTCGCCCGGCGGGAAGATATCCGAAATAAATATCGGTTCCGAGGCCCCGCGCGGCCGACCGGTTTTTTTAAAAATCCAAGCGAGTATCCAGAATCTACGGTTCCTGCGGCCTGGAGGCTAAATCAAACATCGATCCCAAAAAGTAACCAGATTAATTGGTAAGTACATAGAATAGTTCTGTGTTGCTTCCTTTTACTATTTTGTATATTTTTTTAGTCCTAATTTCCATGATTTTCCATCCGTGAAAGTCTAATTCCCGAGAGCACTACATTGAGTTAGGCTGTTCGTGGACTAGTTTTAGATAATAGTAGAGATTTACTTTAAAATTATAACTATACTATATTATTAACTAGATTAGATACTTATTAACTAGATTATAAAGTTATATTATAAAGTTAATGCTGAAGGTAGTGAATAGCCTAATTTCTTAATCAATGATAAATTAAATAAAATAACATACTCAAAATTGAGTAGGCATTCAAAATACATTAATAAATAATTTCAGGATCAAAAAGACAAAACCACTCTATATATTACATTTCGCTTCATGAATCGGTACCTAGAAATCATCATAGAGGCAAAACGTACCTACAATTTATATAAAAAAAATTCTACATGCTTTTATTCGCGGTTTATAGTAGGCTTTAGGTTCAAGAATTCGATGTATGCGGCCGATTTCAATTGAAAAAACGTTTAAAAATTGTGACAAATAAGTTTTTCATTTAGTTTAATTTAATTTCATGTACGAAGAATTAAATGCATCTTATTTACAGAATAAAAATAATTTTAATAATTAGTAAAAATTATAGAAAAGAATTTAATTCGAAACCCGTACCCATTACGTCACCATTCCAGGGACGTACTGCATTTAATGTTCCCCGCATTGCCCTCTAATTATAATCCCCGTAATAACATTTTTCGGTTACCTAATAGGAATGAAAATTAAGGCCCTAAACTAATGAGTGGCATCAGTCACTATGTTACTAGAGATTTACCTTAATTATTTAAAAATGCGTGAAATGAATATGCATGAATTATATCCTCCTGAGTACGGCCCTGACTTTTATTCCGAGAATTATTCGTATTAACAATTATATAGTGAATCGCCTTATCGGTATACATATGATCCGAACTTTACACACTATGCTTTTTATAGTATCTATTACTGACTGTGAAGATTAAGATCGATCATCATAGGTATAAATTACCGGTATTAATTTGGATTACAAGATTCTATAAAATATGACAATTTCATTAAAGCTTTTCAAAAAAAAATCAGCATTCAGTTTATATCATCAACTATTGTAGTTAACGATATAAAACAGCCATAATTATATTCTTTCTCAGATAGTAAAAAAAAAAAAAAAAAAATCACATTAATTTAATTCTAAAAAAAATTAACTGACAATAACCTTATTAGATACCTAAAGTTAGCTAATCATCATTCAATGTTAGATATGGAAACAGTTAGGAAGATGATTAAGAAATTAGGTAATATTTATGATAAGAATCAAATATTAGAATTAAAAGATAGGGAAAATTATAATATACTTAAGCCTGGATACTACTTTTTAAATAAGCAAATTGCAATAATTTTTAAATTTCCATTAGTTTCTACTAGTAGATATTCTTGATTTATTTCACTTAATTATTTTTTCCAAATAAGAATAGGCAGGCCCTCATCCCTTCCTATCCCTATATAGCAACTAACAGTAACTCATTCTTGTACATAGAGGCTGAATGCCCGAAGTATAATATCTGGTATCTCTGAGAATCGAAAAACAATCAAATTCAGACGAAGCCGGACTGTATTCAGGACTTCATTCAGATTCAGAATCAAACCTTAAATAGTTCCTGCGAGACGACAGTTATTTCATTCTCAAAAGAAACGACACAAGAATTAGATGAACGACATTACATACTATCTTTACCACGCTCATCTAAAATCTCACTATAAATGCAACAAGAGGACTTCGTGATACTCCAAGGTACATTCTTATTAACTATACCTACTGGATGTATGTTCGAGTCGGAGAATTTCAAGATCTATAATGTAAATGACAAAATTAAGGAACAGGCACTGAAGATAAGCGGTACAGATATCAAGGACATTAGAAATAAATAATATACAAGATACGCAATTCTCAACTCAGTTAATTTGGAAGATTTGCAAAAAATCCAATAGCAAGTTTTAATGCAAACCCCTATCGCTATAGAAAAGGATCCTGTAATATATCAAACCACTATCCCTATATACATAATAATTCTGGTTGGTGCAGTCTTAATTTTGGCCATTTGATACATGATGTGACGCAGATCGACACATACTTTATAGAGGACCACAGATGAGCAGATGAGCCCCAGCTTCCAGCAACATTTTTTCACAAAATTCAAAAATGGTCGCTGAACTTCGGCGGGAGGAGTTACGGCCCTGCCTTCATACGAAACTGATGAATACGCCGTTCGCACGGGAATAGAATGTTGGTCCGATTTCCCTGAGTTAGCATCCAAGCTTACGTCTTTATAATTATTAAAATGTATAAATTCATTCTTTAACTCCGGTCTGCATCGTGCAGACATGGGTGTAAAAGTCTCATTTTAGCTAATAAATGTAGTTAATAAAGTAAATCTAGTTTCTTTTGGGGCCTCCGGCTGCGGGACATGTAATTTACGATTTGTATTATACAAATATTTATAACCATAGACTTCATTGTGGGAACGTTAACCTTGTATTGCCTGCTTCGGTTTGTCCATTGAGAATTTTCAACGGTTGACGTTTAAATCAAAAATTGTTACGGCAATGTGACAGAAGGAGTGAGCAATTGTATGAAGCGCTAGATGATGTCATTAGAATTTAACTTTCTTTAAAAATCAGAATTTCCCTCGTTTTTGAAGACGCATCTAGCCGTATATTCTATTTTTACATCATCGATCATTGGAATGCAAGCCCAGATGCTAAATATTTTTTTACAATCAATTGGCCTCTACTTGATTGTTGATTGCTTAAGGTTTTATCACAATAATTACGAATAGGTTATATACGCAATTTGTCTGATGACATGGAAACACAACTGATTGGTTTGTACCCGCCATAAAATAAACATTCAAGTCGTAAAGTTGGATATAAACTTGAAGTTACATTGTTCGTAATCAAGCTATCTAAGATTGAGTACATCACTTGAGATGAGCAAAGTGGCCAGACGATGATTTACGATTTTAAACAAGAAAATGTTTTGTATTTATCTATTAAAAAATGTGTGCGTAAATGAATTATGCAAATTTCGA
Source organism: Colias nastes (assembly GCA_907164665.1). Taxonomy (NCBI): domain Eukaryota; kingdom Metazoa; phylum Arthropoda; class Insecta; order Lepidoptera; family Pieridae; genus Colias; species Colias nastes. The sequence goes on from CAJQZM010036747.1 coordinate 24,053, forward strand.
TTCGAAAAAATCGAATTTGCAGTGTGCTGTGGTGTCGCTTTATAAGGATCATAAAAGTATAGACAAATCATTTAAAACAAAATTAATCTAAATCATTAAAAGTTACACAAAACACGTTATCCCCAAAGCTATTGAATTTAGAAAACACGAATAAAAATACGCAACCGCGTTAAAATATTCAGCGATGCGTCACGTATTGTTATTAATCTGCCTAAACGCTCACAATATTTATTTATTTATTCAGGCGGAAGGGGAGAGTCAGTAATTGGCACATCACAATAGAGATTACCCGGCTTACCGGCGAGTTTTGTGATTCAAATATCGACGGCTCGGTGGGCGACAATACGAGCCTGTTATGATAATATTCATGACATTTCATACAATAATTTGTCTGCAAACTTCTCACATCGAGTGTCCGTTGGATTCTTTATAGTCGTTGAGTGTTTTGTTATAATTGGCCTGCATAATGTAACACGTTCCGTGTTGGGAACTTCGGCTTATCTTTTTTGAAATGAATCTAGCGATGTGCTCACATTTGCTTATGTTATTAATAGATTACTAATTTATATTTATTGCCCTATCTGGGACTGAAATAGAAGTTAATTTAACACTCGATTATCTGTCCTGATGTCTATTAACTGTTATCTATACTTATAATAAATCTGTAGAGAGGCCAATTCTGTACATGAAATATATTTAAAAAAAAACTATGAAGGGGTGATAAGGGATCGCTACTGATGCCAAAAATGCAATCAGTAAAATTTTTGTCTGTCTGTCTGTCTGTCTGTCTGTCTGTATATTCGTTATAGAAACAAAAACTACACGACGGATTTTAACGAAATTTGGCACAATTATTCTTCATACTCCTGGGCAGGTTATAGTATACTTTTTATTACGCTACGATCAATATGAGCAGAGCAGTGAAGGGAAATATTGGGAAAACGGGAGAAGTTACTCCATTTTTTAAGCTTCCGTCGCGTGTGCAGCCTTAATGGTTAAAGCTACATAGAAATCATGTACGACACAAATGTTCTTAAATTATTATTATTATATAAAAATAAATTCCTAGACAGCATTTGTCTATCTTTTAAAATTGACTCACAATAACACGTGAAACTTCAATAGCTTAGCAATTCGGAGCTTTCTGATTATATTTGTCGACTTACGTTTACAACACTCTCACTCATCCCTAATTAAAAAAAGTTTACATTATTACCTATTCAATAAAAAAAGAATCATGTAAATCGGTGTAGAAACACCAAAGTTATACATGAAATCCATACTAATATTATAAATGCGAAAGTAACTCTGTCTGTCTGTTACTCAATCACGCCTAACTACTGAACCAATTTGCATGAAATTTGGTATAGAGATATTTTGATACCTGAGAAAGGACATAGGCTACTTTTTACCCCAGGACATAGTATAGGTTTTATCACGGAAATCCTACGGGAAAGGGAACTATACGGATTTTACTTTGACTGCGCGGGCGAAGCCGCGGGCGGAAAGCTAGTTTTGATTATGGTGTTGTTATGTTATTAAACTCGCATCGGAACTGCTATGAAGAACCATAGAAGCGCAATAAAACGTTTCCTCACTATCAACACAAAATAGCTAACTTAGTTATAGATTTAATGAAACTGTTTACATAGAAGAAAGCTTTACTTCTATTTTGAAAAAAGAAACAGTACAATTTATTGGATGGTCTTACATACTTAGCGATCCTTACCAATCTTATGAATAGTATACTAATTGTTATATTCAAATGGGCGCAAAAAGCGGTGGTGTCAATAAAGTGTAGCGATCACGATCCACCGGCGCATGCGCATCAATCTTGGGATCACTGTCGACTCCGACTCGCCCCTCGCGATTAATCACAACTCGAACGTTTTCGATTAGCGCATAGCAGCAAAAAGAAACGGTCCAATTAAGAAACATCAACGGGCTTAATTTGTTTTCGAATCAACGTCCGCGTCAAAGGGTTTTATAGTGTTTATTTTGGGGATCGAGATATCGTCGTTCAGGCATTTTGCACCTAGGCTTATGAATTCAGTACTTTTATCCAAATCTACTAGGTTTACTAATTTGAACCTAAGCTGTTCTTACACCTATCCTTTCAGAGACAGATCATCCATCATTTCAGAATCATTGATTGCGATTTCGCACGGCGCGGCGTGACCCAAATGCGTCCATTACCTAGCCTTTAATGAGAGTGTACAAATATATTAGTCGGAAACAGGAAGTGTCAAATGGAGTTTCTCTGTCCGTTCCACGGCACAGTTCGTTAAGTGCCTATATGTTATTGTTCAATGCAAATACTTGGTGTTTGATCGCACGGCGCCGTGTGGATATTAAGGTACTTAACCGGATGAGACCGTTTGTTTAACAGATTTTTTATATGACACGTGCTTAACGTTGAGTCAATAATGTTTATTGGAATCGGCTTCATTAATGAGTGATAACTGTACCTACGGTTTGGATAGAGGTTTGATCTCGAAAATTCCCATACACTTCACTAGTTTAGTAGCACCGTGAACCGTCCTTAACTCCAACACCTTTACATATCATAAAATTTTTATTTTATCATTTTCATCATTATACTTCTCTTTCAGTAATAGTTCTATACCTTATTGAAATATTTCTATTCTAATGATGTCTTCACGTTCTTTAATCTCAATGGTTATTTTATACGTTTCTTGACACCACCTCAAATTTAACATTACCAACGTGCTTCAGCGATCATGCGTAAAGTTTATCTAAAGTGATACAAGCGTACTCCATTTTAAATTGCACTTGGCAATTTAAATGGCGGATATCGGAGTAATTACGGACGATACACTCCCGCTGTGCTGTGTCATTTGCTTACTACATCTGCGGGTCTAATTGTGCCACTTTAATTATTTCTAATGTATGAATTTTCTCGTGTATATGTAATTATTTTATAGCGCTTTTCCGTTGTTTATAACTGTATCATAATGAAAGTGGTAGATTTGGTTGTATTTGGATCGTCGCCAAACCTCTTATAATTTATTCGTTTGTCATCTAATCTAAAGCTATAGGTTATTCTTATATAGTGAATTTCTATTAAGAAGATTCTTCAGAAACTACTGAAAGCTCTACAACTACAGTGGCTGGCTTTGTTTTGGTTATCTATAGGTAACATTAATCTTGCCATGAATTTTACTACATCTATCTTTCTTTCTGGAATCAAAGGTGTTTATAACATTCGTATAACTACACAAATAGGTACATTAAGAACATTCGACTCCATTTATTACGTCTTCACCTCCAATTAAATGCCAATTAAAGTTCACACTGTCAATGTTATGTACCTAATGCACTAGTTATGTTCCCGGACATGCGGGTGCACGTGCTTCCGACGAATATGAATTTCATTATTCATGTGACTGTTGACTGCTAACTGCTAACCTTGTCATCATTTGCATACCTTTTTTATACACACGTGTGACGTCATGGGAAAGTTTAGGAAGCAGTAGTGTGTGAAGGATTGAAGCTGAATTTTATTGCCTGAAGTTTTAATTTTGTACCTTGCTTCCTATGTGTATATCTAATTGTGGGAATGTTATCGATTTCTGTTTTGGTATATACTTAGTTTTGGTGTAAAGAACATTTAGATACCTATCTTGATAAATTTCGCGTTTCATAATACTTATTAGGATTTTAGAACTCATCCGATAAATGTTTAGTCAATAAATTAAAATCAATGCGTGTAAATTTTATGTAGTTTATATATTGTTAATTAATGTTTTAATATTGTTTCAGTTGTATGAAATCAGCGACGACCCCCAGAGGAAGGAGTTTCTCGACGATTTGTTTTCGTTCATGCAGAAGAGAGGTAAGTGGTTTAATTATTATTATCCATTTACCAAAATTGTACTGGAAATCTTTTATTCATTCTATTAGAGATTGTTGATGGATGCGGAGCATTTAATGCCTTAGGAAACTGCTTGAACTTTAAATATTGCACAAAATATTTTGGTTTCATATTTTACCGTTGTTATTTAATAGATTCGTTCATTAATTTTGCCTGATTGAAATCTTTTTCTATACTTGTTAAAGTTTTTATTGTATAGCCAGAATTAAAATCACCATATCACGATGTAAGATGTCGTTTAACTCGTAGGTATCTACTTGATCAATTTCAACGATTGATATTTCTCATAATTCATCATTCTCTAAGTACTCTATTGAAGCTCATCGGGTGTTAGACGTGGCCAGTGTAAGTTGAGCTATTGTATCATATATTGTAATAAATTAAGGGGGTCAAGCTATACTGGTGTTTTGATACGGATCAGATACGGTTTATCTGGCCGTATAAACGATTTTATATTGTAAAGATCGGCGTGGAAGTGATAAGATCGTGAGTGATTGACTGTCTGTCTGTCCGTGCTGGTAATTAGCTGTAGAGAAATCTAGTATCAATGCTGTATGGGGAAATAATGCAGGTGCTGAAATTTATTGTAATTTGTACGGATTTTAGTCTGATATGGTAAGGACCTAGTGTGATACATAAAAAAATTGAGGTACTTAACAAATATGTATATGATAACAATTATTAGCTAATAATAGATAATAATAGGAGGTAGGTATATTGGTTTCAAAGAAAATGTCTAAATTATTAATGGTTGAAGCTTTTTTATAGCTGTCTTTTAATCAAAATCATAAAAATTATTTATCAAAAATTTTCCTTAGTTAAGCAGATTACTCATAGGCGATATCATATTTTAAATAAAAATAAATAAATTGCTTAAACATGACGCATATAAATCGATCTAATAAATTACAATTTATTTTAACCTTGCAATTCTGGTTACATAATATGAGTGTGGGAAATCGCATTATACCTAACGTTAATATTTCTTTAGATATCATAATAGAAATAATTAAGCGAAAGATATCTTCAGGCGTTGATGGTGCGCGGGCGCGTGATTGATAACTATCGACGTCTCGTTCCGACGCATTGATAAATGTATCGTCTGTCTCTTTCTGACTTTAATTGATCCCCGTAGCGCCATCAATGAGAGATATATCATGTTGATATTAGACTTGTTAAGAATCGATTGTTCTTTTTAACCCTAAAATATCTGAAAAGCTTGCGATATTATTGTAAGTTAAAAGTTAGATATTAATTATAAGTTTATATCAATTCGCGTACCTATTTGCAACAAATAAAGTATGATTAGTAAATTTATTTCCGATACAACATAACTATTGATTTTATCTTTTAATCAGAATGATCGTCTATTAGTTACACTGAAAGACCTTAATTTGGTAAAATCTTGTACTTAAGTTGTAAATTTTTTTTTCAATATTATACATATTAAGGAAATTCTTAGATCTTCAGATTTTTATTTTCATGTTTAATGTATTGTTGTCACAACTACGATGGTGTATGTTCATAATAAAAAAAAAAAATATTCAGCCATGCAATGACAAGAGCTTGCAATTTCTTTATATTATTAACTTCATCATGGTTAGATTACCACACTATCCACACATATATTTTAATACTTATATAGACAAGTACACATGCTATTTTTCACATACAATCAAGAATATTGAAGTTACATTTACACCATACCGTAATAGGTCCACACGTTGAGTCTATCTCTCTCGCCGATCAAAACGAGCTGTCCTTATCTCGTAAGGAATAAATTATTATTCAATTTATCATACCGTGGCCAATAAACTTCTGGTTGTTATTACGCGGATTGCGATAACAAAACTAATTGTATTTCAATTGCAATGCCGATATCGGATCGGTTAACGTAGATTCGCTTCTCGAACTTTCCAGAAATATCAAATAATTATTATTGATTTGTATTTTAAATGGGGGTGAAAATAATTTAAGTTAAGTTAAGGAAGTTATTCAAAAATATATATTATTTTGTATATCTATTTATAGTAGGTAATATTATAATATTACAGCTTTATTAGCTGAAGAGCAATGTCTTTGTTTGAACGCGCTAATAAGATTAGCGCGTTCAATATGTAGGTACCTACACGGGTACACGGCTGCACGGGTCTGATTTAAAAAATTATTTTACTGTTAGATAGTCCATTTATTTAGGAAGACATGTCATCACATTAAAACCAAGACGAGTAGAGCAATGCGGATAAAACCTCGGGGCACAGCTAGTAATTATTAAGTCATTCTTCACTTGGCTAAAACCTCATTTTATAAATCAAGTGGACATCTAGTTAAAATCAAAAATGCTAACGACACGCGGTGTGGTCACCACGCATTACCGAGCGCATCAAAGTTTAATTATTAGAATTAATATTTCTCGTCCGCATATGCCAGCCGTTCGTCTGATCTCGTATTAATAATGTTTTATCATTTATTATTTCTTATGAGTAATGAAAGTTAACCCGCCACGCCCCGCGACGCCGCGCACTCTGTCTTCGTCTCGGCTGTAAAAAATGTACCAGTAATTTTTATCAATCCTTACCATTTAGAGATGTGATATCGAATGTTCGAGATGTTTCTTATTCAATTTTTGCAATGTTGTTGCTATTTTGTTAAAAGATCGTTTGTACGGGAAAGGCAATCCTAAAATCGAAAATCGGAATGTTTTTTTATAAAATGAAAAAGAAATGCTGTATTTTAAATAAACGTTAAATAACTGCAAATATAGGTTCTCCTTAACTTCTATGTTAAATGCCGGGTAAATTAAATAATTAATTTTAATATCCTTGGTAAAAAATGTTGATGTACATATTTTCATTATTTCTATCATAAAATCATGTTCAAAGACCATATCTATGGAGATAATGATCAAGGATCATAATATCCTAGTGATAACCATTTCATAGGCGGTTATATGTTGACTAACTCGTTAGAGCTGATTGATCGCCCATCAACATGCTCCTGTCCTTATACAGGGTGGTTCTAAACTTGGAATAAAAAAATATAAAAAAATAAATAAATTAAAACAAGTTCCAATTCGATTTGAACGCTCTTAAAGACAATTTTAATTTGGAATCAACTAAAATTTTACAAAAATTTTGTTAATCATTCGATGAGAAAGTTAAAAATTGTATTTACTTAAATTTATAAAAAATAAGAAATGAAACAGTGAATGTAGAATTATAGGAAAAGCGCACTCTGTATAACATCCATTGTTTCACTTGTTAATAGCGGGTATAGTGTAACTAATAACATCTCATTCGGATTCATTTCCCGTGATTAATTATCTGTTTAATCGATATAAGATGTTGTGCCAACAGCCTTCTCAAGTATCCTTTACTACCCACCCTCGATTGTAATCTCTATTTCAAAGCATTAAGGTTCAAATTTGTTCAACGCTACAAGGTCATAGATTAGATTATAGTGTGGATCTATCAAATTTTTTTCGTCTCATTGAAGATAGCTTTTGTTAGAGTTTTAATTGGTGTCTTTAACTAGCTTGTAGTTAATTCGATTTTTGGGTCGAGCATTGCCCATTTGTTCATGTCTGCTTAGTCTTATAATCGAAATTTGATTGATTGGGAGTTTTAACTAAATATTCGATGTAAGAATTGATTTGGAATAAGCAATTTTCTCGTCAAGTATAATTAGTTTTTTGTTCTAATTACATTTTGGGCTTAATTAGTTTAAATTTATTAGTTGACCATACATATGCGTTAGGTCCGTTACATTAATATTTTACCAACACAACATATTATGTGCAAGGTTTGCTATAAGAGGTAAAATTTATTAGATGTGTCATTACTTACGAAAGCAAAGAATCCATTTTTATGTATAACTTCAGATTTGAATTGAAGAAAAAAAAAATTCTTTCAAGAAAATTTCGACCACTTTTTCGTTATTAAAACAATAAAGATACCTTGAAATACAGAAGTCAACTCCTATTATAAACAAACAATTTAATCTATCCAACGTTGACGCATCGTTAGTTCACAAGGTGCAAGTTTAGTGAAATTTTTAATTTGTTCAGCATTCCACGTGGCTTATTGAAAACGAGTCGCTCCAAATAAATGATGACGATTGTAGGGGGAAGATTGATGGATGTAAATTGTCACATAACATCCATTATATTCGAATGGGGTTTGAAGAACGTGTGTTGTTCATTATCTTTTTAAATGTTGTTGATGGAAAATTAGACGAAATTGATGAAAGGAGGAAAATTAAACGAAATTTATAGAAGGAATTATATGAAAATATCTAAAAAATAATTAGAATTATGAACGCAATTTGGCAATTATTAATATTTATTTTGCCATTCCAATTTCCAAATATTTATTTATAACATTTAAGATATTATTTGCTGTTATAAGCGTATCGAATTTCGAAACCTAATGAAATCATACTAAAGGAAATGTCTAAAAAACATGGGTACATAACAATTAATAAAAAACAATTTGCACAAATTATAAGGGTCGTGAACAAAGTTAAACTGTATAAATACGAAGCCGATGGAATTGATGAATCGTCGGAGGTTGAAAGGTTGACGGTCATCTAGCAATAACGGTGTGTCGAGTCATTCAGGAAAACCATTTTGTGTGTCGCAAGTTAAAGGATATGGCGGTTTTAGTTGTTGTATAATCTTTCATAATAATTTGGTTATGTATATTGTATATTCGATGGTAGATGAATATTGTTTTAAATTAAAGATGTCTCTTTGAGTATTATTATCACAATGTAATCGACAGTCGAAATTGTCATTATATTATGTCAAATGCAAACCAATGATCTCCTATTACAAGCTAAAAGGAATCATGGAATTTTCTGTTTAAATTGAGATAAGAACATATTTCTAAGAATGTAATGTAGTATTGTAAACCGTATTATTTCAAAATTATTTCAACTTGCAATCAAAACTTTATTGAATTATAAAAACTTAATAAACCGCCTTCGCTTATATTTGGTACATGCAGTTCGAAATTTACCCTCTCGTATGAGTAACTTTAGTAGAACATTTCAACCCGATTAGAGCGAATTTGATCATGTAATTATTAACCTGTATTAAAAATAATCCAGAGTAAATAAATTTATAATAAATATAATTATAAATATAATTATAAATATATTATAAATATAATTATAAATATATTATAAATATAATTATAATTAGGGATGCATCGATACGCCTTTTCGCCGATACGATACCGATACCGATACTCTTATAAAAATATCGGCGATACCGATACCGATACCGATAAGCTTACTGTGAATTAAAAAATAAAAATAACTACGTTAAAAACAACCGACTTCAAACCTATTTAA
>CAJQZM010036749.1:0-25989 GCA_907164665.1 Colias nastes
AAAATCTATCCAACAGAGAATCAAAGCGACACTTACAATGTACACACATAGAATCCCCCGCGTTCCCTGCATTCTCGGGAACAAAGGCGGAATTTCCCTTTTGCTTGGAAAAATGTGGACTACACCACAATGGTTTTAATGTACTGGCATGTAGTTTATTACATTGATTACAGTAATATTGCAAAGAGGATATATTTTTGTTTCGATGTCTTGAAGGGATGAAGTAAAACTGAATCGATTTTGAATATTTTCCCTCCGATGGATATATCATTTTTGAGTGACATAGTTTTCTTTATGTTTTCATGTTCCCGAGAGGAACAGGAGGATCGGCTAGTCTCTAAATAAACTATATATAGGTAAGTCTAGATGAGAAATGTTAACTATGTTATACTAGGTATCAGTCCGTGGCTTCGCTTATATGTACCATTTCACTGTATTACGTGCTATTTATTAATCTTCAAATACAAAATAGTTAAGTACCTATAGTCTTTGTTCAGTTGCATAACTGTTAACTTCTTTTAACAGCTATCTTTCAGTAAAAATACCACCAATATATGTGCAGCTCTCACGATGTTTTTTATATTTTCTTTCATATCACACTGTATACTATACACTAGCTTTCCGCCCGCGGCTTCGGTCGCTTTGTCTAAAACCTAATAAATTATACACTAAAACCTTCCTCTTGAACACTCTATCTGTTAAAAATAAGCGCATCAAAATCCGGTGCGTATTTTTAAAGATTTAAGCATACATAGGGACATATGGACAAAGAAAGCGACTTCGTTTTATATTATGTAGTAATTATGGTGTTATCCTCTGTATTAATATATTTGATACATATATAGGTATAGATTCATATAAGTGGATATGAAATGAAGTTTTCTCGACATCCCAGCATCCCACCTAGCCTGTAATCCCACTTGCTTCCCTTAAATCCTCGGCTAGACAGCTAATATCCATTGTTAGATGTCTGCGACGGATTTCCGCGAACTTTAAAGTATGATTTTCATGTTATAGTTTAATTTATCTGTGAGAAATTTTGTAGGTGTTATCATATTATTATTTAGTGGTAAATGGGATTTGAAATAAATGTTAAGTAATATTTTATGAAAAACTACTAATTTAATTATGTAGTATACTTATGGTCTTAGCGTTATATATTAAAATATATAGCCTATAGCCTTCCGCGATAAATAGACTATCCAACAGGGACATAATTTTTCAAACCATTCTATTGGTTACAGAGACTAGCGCGCAAACAAACAAACTCTTCACTATTATAATATATTACTAGCTGTCCGCTTTGTCTTAAAACCTATTATAAATAATATTCTACAGTACCTACTCCCAAACTGATAATGCGCATAGAAAAATTCGTCACTGTTCGGCAACTGTCATATTCCCCGAGCCTCCGAAGACGATATGTATATAGAGTGGTTAAATGTATTTTCTTCATGCATAGTTTATTAGAATTATGAGTTTTATTGTGATTTTACGGTAAAAGAGATAAGTAAAGAAATTTGTTTCGATAATTAATTAATGTAAGTTTAATAGCGAGGATAAGCCACACGATTGCGAATATATATTTGTTGTATTGATTTACTTGGAAAATTCTATACTTAGAACTATTAAAGTGTCTTACTGAAGCTGGCGAAATGATAGATGTATGGAAGGTTAAAATAAGACAAAGTTTATACATATTTAAAAAAATGATTTTCAAACACTGGTTTACATTTAAATTGTAGAAATCTAATCATTAAAATCTCAGTCCAAAGGATTTCAGAATCAGGGATTATCTATATTTCTGATATCGTAGAATGATCAGAACTTTCATTATGCTCTTATTAATTTTCACTTTCCTCACTGCTATCTGCTACCTGTGTAAATAATCATTTTATCGGAAAATTCAACTTTGAAACCAAACTAAGAAGGGTATGTAACAGCAGCTCTATATAATTCCATACAGAGATAATACGTGCGGTCACCACCAATATATAAAGACAACTGACGGATTTTTGAATTTTTTGACTGACAGGCTACCGTCACCTACCGCCCGAATTGTTTTCGATTGTGTATGACTCTGAATTGAATCCTATTTCTTTCGAACAAGGTGCAAGATGCAAGTGCATTGTTTAGGGCACTTACGATTCAATGATTCGGGGTGATTCGGGTGTTTCTGGAAATACGATAATTAGCGAAGATCTGCATGCGCATTATTAATTTTGGAGTACTGTAAAACCTTCCTATTGAATCACTCTATCTATTAAAACCGCAACAAAATCCGTTGCGTAGTTTTAAAGATTTAAGCATACATAGAGACAGAGTAAGGGACTTTGTTTTATACTAAGTAGTGATACACTTTTCATTGATCATTGAGTAATCACTTGACAGCAATAAACGTCATAATTAATTAACTAAAATTACCTATTTAATGGCATATTCGCTAATTTGAATAACAATGTAGGAATTTATACCCTTTCTCTAGTGACCATGAGAAAGCTCTTAGCCGTATCGCTGAGTTGGAATGTAGCTTAATGGAAGTGCAAGAGGACAATCCCAAGCGGCAATGCAACACACCAAGTAGTCTTCATGATGAATTAATTGAATGTGGACAGTTAAGTGGCTCTATAAACTTTAAAAAAATCAATTTCTCTTCGCATAAGAAGTTAAAAAAATATCTTAGATTAAGTAAGTTCATTAAGCGTACGCAATCTATTGTTAGAAAGAGTTCTTTAAAAAATATAGTTCAACTAGAGAAAGACAACAAAAACCTTGTTCAGGAGTTAGATAAATATCATAGGGATCTAGAATATTATAAAATCTTGTATGATGTAGAAACAACTGAACTTAAGGAGAAGATAGACTCCTTAAGTCAAATGTTAAATGATGTGAACCAGAAATACTCTTCTGCCCAAATGCAAATGCATATACAAGAGGCAGATTATCTTATTAAGTTGAGCAATGAGAATATGGATCGTTTTGAGTCGCTGACCAATAAATATGTATGTCAGTGTTCAAACAGTGACAATGAGCAACCGTCGCCCCATAAGTCTGACTACACAGACATACATAGTGTTAAACCCACTACCACAATTCCAACCAGTAATACTAAATACCTTTCAAAGCAGGAAATTATTATGTTGTCTGATAATATTGGTCAGGGATTTGGCGCTATGCTTAACAACTTAGGGCTTAAAGTTACTAATGTTTGTACGCCTAATAGTTCATATAAATATATAATCAAATCACTGGATCATTTCAGCTTTAATAAGAATAATATTGTAATTATATTATATGGGGACAGTTTAAATATAAATAATAAGGATATTGATGTAGGATTTAAAAAAATGTTAGATATTAGTAGTAAGACTAAATGTAAATTTATGTTGTGTACCTTGCCATACCTACCTGGTTTAACACAAGAACAAAATAGATTAATTCATAATATGAATTTAAAATTGTATAACCTAACAAATCATCATCGTGATGCATTTATTTACTTTGACATTAACTTATGTATTAAATCTTTTACTTTGACAAAGAATACAGTGTATCTGCCATCTAGATATAAGCGTGAACTTGCTATGTTAATAGCATATAATATTAACCAGTCTGGTACATGTTCGGTATCAGACCATCAATCTACTATAATTTTATGTAGTAGTAATTATATACATCAACCTAGGTTAAGTGTTGACAGACAATCTAGCCCTAAGCTAGATTTAAACTAGTATATAAGACAACAGCTAAGCAGTCTTTTTCCATTGTGCATCAAAATATTCAAGGCTTGGCTAGCAAATTGTTAGAAATAGAATTGTTTTTGAATGATAACAATATTAAAATATTTTGTGTAACAGAACATTGGCTTAAACAATGTCAGTCGTTAGTAAATATTGAAAATTACAAATTAAAAAGTATATACTTTAGGACACAGGCTATTCACGGAGGTTCTGTTATTTTTGTACATGATAGTGTAAAATGTAAAGAACGAACTGACATTGTTAATCATTCTGTAGAACGGACCATTGAACTGTCCTGTGTGGAGCTGGAGCGTTATATTATTGTTTGCGTTTATAGACCCCCTTCCAGTGACTATAATATGTTTGAGACAGTCATGGAAGAAATATTAAAGCGTCTAAGCAGGAGTAAAAAAAAAGTTATAGTATGTGGTGATTTTAATATTGATTTACTTTTACAAACACAAACGGCTACACGAATTGTTAATTTATTTCAGTCATTTAATCTATATAAACTTTTTAACGAACCCACACGAATTACACCTACTTCTGCAACCTGTATTGATAATATATACTGTGACTGCATCTGTTTAGAGAAAAATATTCTCAATACATTGACTTCGGATCACTGTGGCCAGAAAGTAGTTTTTGAATGGGATTGCATACCTACATTTAAAAGGATTAATGTTAGGCCTATAACTAAAAAAGGCATTAATAAATTTAGGAATAATATTAATAAAAACCTGCCCGTACTAAATGATCAATCCTTTCCTAATAGTCCTTGTGAAATGTTTAATAATCTTTTTAATTTAGTACATAATGAATTTGAAAAAATATTTAAAGTTAAATCTTTAAATATTACCAAGGATTTACCATTTAGTAAATGGGCGACAGCTAGTATACATAGGTGCAGGAACATTCTTTATGAATTATATGGTATGAAGCAATATAATAAAGACCCATCTTTTCTTAGTTATGTTAGAAATTACTCAAAAATTTTTAAAAAAGTTTGTTTTACTGCAAAGCGTTTATATATCAAAGAAAAAATACGCGACTCTGATAATAAAGTTAAAACAGTTTGGTCAATTATTAATGGTGAAATGGGTAAAAGCAAATCAAGTAATACCATAAAACTTGTAAATAATGACAGGGTTATTGACAAAAGTGCTGATGTTGCGCTTGCTTTTGAAGAATTCTTCAGTAGTGTCCCTGCTACTATTACTAATAGTTTAAATTCGTCTTCAGCACTTGCAGAAACCTTTTTGAGGGACCATGTTGCGGGGTGCAGTACATTATTTGAATTACGACACGTAACTGCTAGTGATATTGTTACTGCCTTTAAGACGCTTAATCTAAAAAATACTTGTGATCTTTGGGGAATGTCCGTAAATTTAGTTAATAATATAATAGAAAATATTGCGAAAAATTTAGCTTTCATATTTAATAAGTGTTGTGACTATGGTACATTTCCTAATTTACTAAAGCTTAGTAAAGTTATACCTCTATTTAAGAAGGGCGATCAAGAAGACTGTAACAATTATAGACCTATCTCTATTTTACCAACATTAAGTAAGGTATTCGAGAAGTTAATATTAAACCAATTGAGTAGTCATTTTGCATCTAATAATTTACTGCACACCAAACAGTTTGGTTTCACAAAGGGGCGCTCAACCAAAGATGCTGGAGTTGCACTTCTAACACATATATATAAAGCATGGGAAAACTCAAAAAATGCTCTGGGGATATTTTGTGACCTCTCCAAGGCATTTGACTGCGTTGAACATTGTACTTTGTTACGTAAACTTAATCACTATGGAATTAAAGGAAAAGCCCAGAACCTCATAGCGTCATACCTGCATGATAGGATACAGACTGTAGTTGTTAATGGAGAACGTTCTAGCGGTGCGTCAATTAACATTGGTGTTCCACAGGGGTCAATTTTAGGTCCCTTCTTGTTCTTGGTATATATTAATGATCTTCCCTATTATTTGCAGGATAGGTGTGAAATAGTTCTGTTTGCAGATGATACCTCATTAATTTTTAATGTGGATAGGCATGACCCAAATGTTGACGAAGTGAACAGTGCTCTTTTACACATATCTGAATGGTTTACTGCCAATAATTTATTATTAAATGCCAAAAAAACCACTTGTGTTGAATTTTTACTTCCTAATGTAAAAAAGTTGAACAGAGATATTACCTTGAACGGGGAGGTATTGCATCCTACTGAGTCTACTGTATTTCTAGGGTTAACATTGGACGAGAAACTACAGTGGGGAGCCCATGTCAACACCGCTGCAGGTAAGCTCAGTTCAGCTGCATATGCAGTCCGAAAAATAAGGCATCTCACCGATGAAGATACAGCTAGATTGGTTTATTTCAGCTACTTTCATAGCATTATGTCCTATGGAATTCTACTGTGGGGCAGGGCTGCAGATATAGAAACTATATTTATCTTACAGAAAAGAGCCATTCGCTCTATATATAATTTACGTGCTCGGGACTCACTAAGAGATCATTTTAAGAATACTGGTATCCTTACTGTACCATCACAGTATATATTTAATAATATTTTGCATGTACACAAAAGCTCCGACTTACACACAAGAGTAGGAGATAGACACGATTATGGCACAAGGAACAGGAATAGAATTGAAATGCCATTTTTCCGATTAGCTAAAGTTAAAAATTCATTTATGGGTCAAGGTATACGCTTATATAATAGAATTCCTCACAATATTAAAGAGTTTAGTAGTTCTAAATTTAAAACTTATATAAAAAATGTACTAGTTCAGAGAGCGTACTACAGTATTCAGGAATATATGGACGATAAAGACCCATGGAGGGTTATCGCGTAAAAACCACAGGACAGTGTTCTTTGGCATATTATGATATATTATGTAGTTAGATATAAGTTACATATTATGTAATATTGACATAATTTAAAAGAGCAACTATGGAGTTTCTTGCCGATTCTTCTCCATAGATACTGCTTTCCGAATCGGTGGTAAATGTTAAAAATACTCATGTAATGACGATTCGAAAGTGCTACTAAATAGTAGTCTAATTGAATAAATGAATGTTTGAGTTTGAGTTTGAGTTTCATATAGTTTGGCTCAAATTCGTCCCCAGCCGGTCGTTGACCCTCTGCAATGCGACGTCTCTGGATAGTTTGTGATATTTTTTGGGAATTAATAGAATTATTATAGGGTAAAGATTATTTTTAATAGATAAAATACAGAAAGCAGCGAACATATTCTGAAGAAAACTGCTTTCAAAAACGTACATTCTCTGTTTTATAACTAATTAACTGTTAACTTTGTAATTAACTGTTATCATTTCAAATAGACAAATCATTTCAAAATAACGATTAAAAAGGGTTTTCCTGTGAACCAGACAGTCAGACAAATTTTCACATTTATAATATTAGCACAAATGTACACAAGTTAAGGTGATCTGCCAGGATTGTAGTTTACTCTGATCTCCTGATTTCTTCTATTTCGTTTTTTTTCAAATAAATCACTTGAAAATCTATAAGATATCATATGTGCATGGCAAGGGCGGTAGGTTCTTCACATCATCATCACAGCTTCCTAATATGTTCATCAATCAGATAAAATGACAAATAATGTAAAGTTTTTGCCACTAAACTACATTATAAGCAAACGTTGAAACCTTCATAAATGTTCAAATTATAATTGAAAAAATGCCACAATACTGTATACCACACTACTTTCAATTAAGTTTCCACTATTCTTATATCCCTAAAGAATTAACGAATACACATACAAATTAATAATTAATTTTATATAAATCGCTCAACCATAAGCTTTATTAACCAAATATACGTCTTATAAATCAACCAATAATAATAAGTGACTGCTAATTATCCTACTTATATTATAAATGCGAAAGTTTGTGAGGATGGATGGATGTTTGTTATTGTTTCACGTAAAAACTACTGAAGCGATTGCAATGAAATTTTGTATGTAGTTAAAGACCCAGAATAAGACATAGGTTACTTTTTATCCTGGAAATCCCACAGGAATGGGAAGTATGCGGGTTATGCTTTGAAAACTCTGGTTAGAAATCTAGTATTTTTTGAAGTTATAACTATTCATATATCCCTATTTCACAAAAACACATGCAAATTAATAATTAATTTTATATAAATCGCTCAACCATAGCTTTATTAACCAAATATACGTCTTATAAATCAACCAATTACCGACTATACTAATTACTCCTGACAGCATTGATGAGCATTAATACTATGTGCATAATATTAATTAACAGTACTTCATTAAGTGTTAACTTCAAGTGATATGTTATAACTTAGATGTACTTAGTTTTTAGTAAGAAATACTTAGTTCTGAATTTACAGAACAATTGAGTTGTTTAAAAATTGTAATATCTATACGTAATGTGTATAGCTATATTATAAAGCTGAAGATTTTGTTTGTTTGCTTGAACGCGCTAATCTCAGGAAAATCTCAGGTCCGATTTGAAAAATAATTTCATTTTTAGATAGCCCATTCATTGAGGAAGGCTATAAATTAAATTATATTATAATCACGCAACGACCAATAGTAGAAGTAGCGGAGCAATGCGGGTAAAACTGCGGGGCAGAGCTTAATTATTATCCATACTAATATTATAAATGCGAAAGTAACTCTGTCTGTCTGTCTGTTACTCAATCACGCCTAAACTACTGAACCAATTTCCATGAAATTTGGTATGGAGATATTTTGATACCCGAGAAAGAACATAGGCTACCTTTTATTGCGAAATATGTACCACGGGCGAAGCCGGGACGGACCGCTAGTTCATAATAATTTTACATAGTTATAAGCAACTTTGTTAACAAAATAATATTATGTATGTTTAATCTGAATCAAAAACGATAAAATAATTGTAGAATCGCATTATCAATGGTTTCTCTTCTTATCTATACTAGAAAGAAATACTAATTATTTCCTTAATCCAATATAAGGTAAAATTAAACTAAATCAAATTAAAAACTCTCCATACTATAATTAGCGCTAAATTAAATACAAATGAAAGATCGTCGATAGCAAAGCCCCATGCAATTAAACCGGACGTTTTGATAATTGCACCCTTCCACACTTTCACAGTGGCTGGGAACTTTGCGGAATGACCGTTTTATTGTATTCCAATGACTTTTGTTAGAGGTTGGTATTGGGTACACTGGAAGCGAGGCTAGAGCTGTTTTATGTATGTATTTATTTATTTCGTAAGCTACTAGTCCGCGATAAAACTTCATATGTGAATGAGAAGTTTAAATGCATTCAATATTTCTTTCTAGCTTCCTAAATCACTGACAGACTTTCACTGGCCGATAACTGATGTAATTTAGAATAACAAGGGCTTATTTCAATCTGAAATGCCCACAATAATATAAGAAATATTATATTTTAATCCACAGCAACATTAGGATTAAAAGGAAAAACTCATTTACTCGAGTGAAACCACGGAAGGCAGCTAGTTTTGTTATAATATCACAAACGATTATTAAAGCTAGGATATGTATTCTATTTTCTTTATTGTTTTATTTTAAATTGATTTGAATGCTTTATTGTTTCGCCACATTATTTGTACATTACATGTTCTTATATTTGCTGCTATCCTTTTTATCTATCGCTACTCCATATTAATGTTTATGTTTATTATATTATAGCTGTAACTGGTTCACAAACCTATTATTATCTTTTGTAATCTCGTGAGAAATCGTTCCCAGAGAACAATTAAAGTCTAGAAATTTGTTGAACTGATTTCAAAGTTGACTTTTCACTTGCGTTGCGTAGCAAAGCCTCGGACTTAGTTCGCGATTGATTTTTAAGTAAGAGTTAAGTGATAAGCACAATAAGTGATTTAATTGTATTTATTAATTAATTAGCGATCCGCCCCGGCTTCGCCCGTGCTACATATTTACGTTTTCTCTACATAAGAACCATCCTCGTTCAAGGAATATATTAAAAAAAGAATTATCGAAATCGGTTCAGCCGTTCACACGTGATGCCGTGACAACGCGAAACGGGTTTCATTTAGTGAATTTCTTAGTGTGATTGATAGCCCATTTGTGAAAACCGTAGTTATTAGTTACTAGCTGCGCTTCGCGTAATGATATATAGCCTAGCCTTCCACAATAAATGGGCTATCTAACACCGAAATAATTTTTCAAATCGGACCAGTAGTTCCTGAGACCAGCGCATTCAAACAAACAAACTCTTCAGCTTTATAATATTAGTATAGATATAAAATTACGCTACGATTCATATTATTTTTTGAAAGCAGATCATTTAGTCTCATAAATACCGTTTAGTTTCTATAGTTTAAAATAAATTGCTGGACCGATTTTGATGTTTTCAGTATTGTAGTTTGCAACGAATCAACACGGCGCCAAGGCAAGTACATAGTTAGTAATAATTTAAATGTATTCCAATAATATATAACCTGTTTTATACATTATATAATATACATAATATTTTTCACATTTTTTGTCACAACTTTTTGTCAATTGTACCTGCATACGCGAATAATTTCTCACGTTTTTTTGCTTAGTTTTTTTGTCTTGTCTTTTTGTCACAAAAAGTCGTTAGTACAAAATAAATTAATTATCAATCACGCATACGTAAGTCTATATACTTATATGCTCTAATAATTCTATATACAAAAACAATGTTTGATTGTCTGTTTGTCAACTATATACAAAACAATATAGTTTGTGTCTGTTTGTTCAATTTTGAAGACCGAAAATATATATTTTGATAACATAGTTGTGTGATAAACTAAATAATAATATGTTTGTGCATCTGTCTATTAAAGCATATCTGATAGCAGGACTAAATATTATAATGAGTAGATAAAACATTATATTTTATTATCCTAAAAACAGTGTCCTTCCTTTACATACTTTACTAAACTACATACTTTGTTCATGAAAGTCTGTTTGTCTGTCTTACCTATTCCACTAATAGCAAAAAATACCATCGTTAATAACTTATTAAATATTTATAATTTAGTACTATACGAGGCCGAGTGCTAAAACTAGTAAATAAAAATGGCGCCTTAATGTCGGCTCTATAAAAGGGTGTTATTAGCACATTTTGAATATTAAATTATTAGGTCTCGTTTTAGCTCTAATGGAGGCTCTCTACATAATACTATAACGTTTAGTTTTAGAGTACTAAATGTGAACTATTTTTTTTTGAAGTGTCTTTATCGGGGTTGGAAAAAAATTTAGTGTAACATTTTTTCGTTACGCGTGACATTTTTCCGTTACTCGCCATCTTTTTCTTATCCCTACCACGCGTGATTCGACGTATTTCTGTAAAGTTGCATATATTTTAGTAAATTATTTTTTGAAAAATAAGGTCATAAAGAAGTTTCACTTCTTACGTGTGTACACTAGTACACGCACACTTTTTTTAATTATACCTATCTATACTAATACTATAAAGCTGAAGAGTTTGTTTGTTTGAACGCGCTAATCCCAAAAACTACGGGTCCGATTAGAAAAATTATTTCACTTAGATAGTTCATTTATCGAGGAAGGTATAGACTATCTATATTCTATATGATCACGTTAAGATTAATAGGAGCGGAGCAATGCAGGTAAAACCGCAAGGCACAGCTAGCTGCTAATTGTTGAATATATTCCAACTATATAATTTACAAGTCGCTTACCCCCGGGTAATACTTGATGAAGCCCGCTTCATCCCGATTAAAATGTCGTGAAAAATAGCTTACTAGCTATCTAATGGTAAAATGATTTCAAAATCAATTCAGTAAATCAAGAGATTACCCCCTACAACTCAAACTGTACCTATTTACAATAGTAATATAGATATTCTCAGAATAAGTGTGTCTTTATTTTAATATTTTCTACATCTTGATAATATTTTAGTTAACAGGTACAGGTACAGGTTAACAGGTACAGTTTACAGGAATAACAGGTAGGTAATATAGGTCTTTAGTGCAAACAGGATGTCACTTCATTATATTAAAACCCAACGCGTCTTGCGAAGAAGATAATTTGGTCCGCCATTTTGAAAAAATAGTTTTAAATTGCTAACGAGGTGCTATACTATAAACACAGTTTTTTTGTTTGTGGTTTCGTAGCGAAGAAATGAATCGATTTTAGTGCGGTTTAAATACTTAAACATTTTTAATCTATACTAATATTATAAAGCTGAAGAGTTTGTTTGAACGCGCTAATCTCGGGAGCTACTGGCCCGATTTGAAAAATTCTTTCGGAGTTAGATTGCCCATTTATCGAGGAAGGCTATAGGCTATATATCATCTCGCTAAGACCAACAGAAGCGGAGTACTGCGGGTAAAAACGCGGAGCACAGCTAGTAGTAAAATAAAATGTATATATTTGTAAAAACATACTATATATGTATGTATGTATATTGAATACATAATTTACTCCTTTTTAATAGACGAACCAACTACTCGATTCATTATTGAAAATGAATACCCGCTTAATTCAAGTCTTGATATTATCTCTGCCTGTCAAACTCAGGGTTATATTTTATCGCTTCGGAAGAGACAATTAATAACTAGATAATGGGAAGAATTTATGATATTTAATTGGTATCTGGGTTAAATGAGTAATTATATTTTTGTTATGGTTTTGAGGATCATTTTAAATTTTAAGAAAATAACATTTTATAAATTAAGTATTAAAGGAGATAGAAAAGTGAAAAGAAATAGAGCCTCTTTCAATAAGGAATAATGTAGTTTTTTAATTGCGAAAGTATTATCGAAATTCGTCTAGTAGTAAATGTATACTAATACTAATAATATTATAAAGCTGAAGAGTTTGTTTGTTTGTTTGAACGCGCTAATCTCAGGAACTGGCCCGATTTGAAGAATTCTTTCGGTGTTAGATAGGCCCTTTATTGAGGAAGGCTATAGGCTATATAATATATAATATCATCACGCTTAGACCAACAGGAGGGGAGCAACGCGAGTGAAACCGCGCGGCGCAGCTAGTGTCAAATAAGTAGTGATGGGCCGAATGTGGATTGAACCGAATTCGAACTTCGGCCGAACATTCGGTACATGACGACGCCGAATTCGAACTTCGGCCGAAGTTCGGCCGAAGTTCGGCAGTTCTTCCCGCCTTTTATTCAATGAGTCATTCATGTTATGATTACCTAACATTATGTATGATTAAAAATAAATAATTATTTCCTTTTCATAACTAATTCTGCGTTTTATTTCATTAAAATAATATAATTCCATTGACTTTGAATACTCAAGAAATAATAAAGTTTGTGACTTCATAATACATTTCACCTAACTACTTACTTAAACCTATAATTAAATAAATTATTTTAATTGAACATAATTATTATCGATGCTCATTCTCTCTCGCAAGGGATATCGGCGTGATATGTATGTATGCTGGTCCACCTACTACTATGACGATAATGTAACGAATTTCGGCCGAAGTTCGGTATTATGAACCGAATTTCGGCCGAATGACGAAATTCGGTTTAATGTGCCGAATTTCGGTTAAACCGAATGTGAAACGAACTTCGGCCCATCGCTACAAATAAGCACTGACGATCAAACAATAAAAAACATATTTGTAATTCCAATTGAAATCAAACTTCAAAAACAAATAATAATTTCTATAGAAGCATAAATCTCAAATAAAGTAAAATCGTATAAAAGTGGTCTGTAATAAAATAAACGAACAGAAATACACAAGTTTATGGTACGTCTAATTTTAATGGTTTCCTTTCAACTTGAGTAAAGGTGTGTTCATACACACTTTGTTTATAACAAGTACTTATTTTATATTTAAAACAAATAAATATACGTGATAAGTGATAACTGTTTGTGAGTGTAGGTAATAAGCAAAATAATTTAAGAAATAGCCATTTTTCAATAAAATCAAAGTGGTCGGAATTATAAATGTACTTACTAGCTTTCCGCTCGCGGCTTCGCCCGCTTTGTCTAAAATCTCATAAATTACATACTAAAACCTTAGTCGAGAATCATTCTATCTATTAAAAAAAACCGCATCAAAATCCGTTGCATAGTTTTAAATTTAAGCATACAAAGGGACATAGGGACAGAGAAAGCGACTTTGTTTTATACTATGTAGTGATAAATATAAATTTCGGTCGGATTTATTCATTACCAGTTACCACATAAATATGAAAAAAAAAAACATATACCTAGATACATGAAATTATTGTATACTTACACAATTGCATTTTTTACTCTTTATTTCTTTAGTTTTCTTTCTTACATATATTATAATCTACGGTTGCCTGGCAGAGATCCCTTATAAACTATAAGGCTGCCTTTATATCTATTCTATGTGTGTGTTAAATATATATTGTATTATAAGGCATGTACTTTTTTATTTGATAATTCCAGTTTTGTATTTTTTTTTATATTCAAACAAACACCTATACATTATTATCATTCAGAAACACCCTTCAGATAAGCTGGCGGGCAAACGCCTCCCGTCTGAAGAGGCCCTTATCAGTACAAGTGCAAGTAGCAAACAGGTTATACCTTGCGTGTTCTGACTGACAAATTGTAGCTATGGTATTGATGTACTGTTTTTGATAGGATTTTGAAGGAAGTAATAAGCAAAAAACCTGATTTCTTACCTTTATTTAAACATATAAGGTATGAAATAAAACACCAGAATTACTTATAACTATTTTATTAAATGATAAAAGAAGAAGTTACTGTATACACGTCAGCTTTATCCCAGTGAAAGTCCCGTTGTTCCCGATCCAACCGTTTCAGAGTCTAGAACAAACAGATAGAAAAACATATTAGAAGATTCGCTATACCATATTCACATGCTAACATATTGTAATGTTATATATTTGATACAAACATAATATATTTCGATTTTTTTTGCCTTTGTCAAATTGTTTGTTTGCACGCGCTAATCTCAGGATCTTCTGGTCCGATTTGAAAAATTCTTTCGAT
Source organism: Colias nastes (assembly GCA_907164665.1). NCBI lineage: Eukaryota > Metazoa > Arthropoda > Insecta > Lepidoptera > Pieridae > Colias > Colias nastes. The sequence goes on from CAJQZM010036749.1 coordinate 14,730, forward strand.
GTTAGATAGCCCATTTATCAAGGAAGCATAAAGATACCTGTAATGGGATAAAATATAAGATGTGAGATTCAAGATTGAGATTTAGATATATTTATTTCTTTACTATATTGGGATTAGATGAGATTGGGTTTTATGACGCACCGGGCGGAGCTCCACTCCGCCCGGTGCGGAATCCGATGGCGAACTGAACTTATTGTGTGGTAAAATAATAATTAATATACATTATAATAAAATATGCAACATCGACGCATTGCATTCCGGGAACATGTATTGTCTGTACGATTAGGTAATCGTACATGTTCCCGGGGGAGAAAAAGGTGAAGGTTAGTAACTTGATGAAAGATGAACTTAAAACTAACAAGGTGATATTACAATTTAGTGTCTATTTGCTAAATGATTGTGTTAGTTATGACTACAAGATGATACATACATTGATTAAAAGATGAAGATACATAAGTATAAGATTAAGATACATTTGTTCTTTACGATAGGGTTACAAGATTAAGTTACAATTGTTTTTAATAATAGCGTTACACAGATTCACTTAAGTTTGAAAACACTCGAAAGATCATGTTTATTTACGCGCACAGCACACTCACTAACACTTATCACACAATCACTTGTCACCGGGGTTGGAGGTGGCCGGGCGGGGACCGCGACGCTGGTCGCAGCCTCCACCGCCGGCTCTGCTGAAGCTCGTCGACGACGCAGCTGTCTCCAATACGTTATTATTGCCACAACAACCAGAATTCCAATTAACACATATATTATGAAGTAATGATGAATGTCGTGATACGACAACTTCGTGCCCAATGGTTCACTCAGTTTTAGGAGGTCAATTTTTCTTTTTATTTCGTCAAATTGCTTAATGTCTTCCGAACTGTTTGTATTGAGATCCTGATCTGTTAATTTGGAGATCGATATATTTATAAGATGATTTATTGGAGCAATTTCTATTGCCACAAACTCGGAAGTGGTATTTATGTTGCTCGACAGCTTTTTATGAGAAAAAACTTGAAAATCTTTAGTTTTAATAGTACAACCCTCCATAACGTTTAACAAACCCGCTTTTGTTACTTTTGTAGAGGTTATTTTATCAGCACAGATAAATTTTATGTTGCATTCATTACAACAAAAATAATAATATACATTAGAGGTCGATAATTCTTGCCAACGATTCGTACAAGGTAATAATGTTGTTTGACAAATTCTCGTATTAGGAATTCTCTTACATAAATCATGATCATCTATTAAATGTCGAATAGGATTTCTGATGTGACAAAACATAGTAGTAGGATTCTGGCTCAAACATGCTTTAAAATCGCTTTCAGAGATCGTTATATAAGAGTCCTTTTGTATGTTGATAGTCGCAAAATTAGAGGTCGGTATCACGTTCACCATGCTGCCGTTTGAAATACGTGGGATAGAAATGAGATTAAATATTTCATACATATTTCTTTCCACCAAAGGTATTTTTATTTCAATAATTAAGTATTTTTTAGTGTTCTTGGCTCTGACTTTTAGTAAACTATAGACATCTTGAAAATGTAAATTATCAACAGGCAACGCCAAATCGTTGGGTAGTTGTGTAGATATCAAATTTAACTCTGATCTCAGCTGTTTTGGAGATAACAAATGAAAGTCTAATTTGCCACCGTAAATATCCGTCACTGTATCTAAAATGAAGTCTTGCATTCTTCTAAGTTTGTATAATAAGTTGTTAGTTATAAGCGCCGAGGATATAAAATCGGAGATAAGAGATGCGTTTTGTAGTTTTTGTTTAAAGATTTGGTTTGACTTTTCAAGGTAATTAAGTCTCTGGTTAATTATTTTATGTTGTGTAATCATTGTTTGTTCCATTCTTTTCATTAGATTTAATTCAGCTTCCACGATTGAAGTTTGATTTTTCCATAATTTAAATAAGTGATTTTCATTTTCTCTTAAAAGGTCGATATCGTTTTCATATTTTTCTGCAAATCTCTGATCTAATAATCCAAATAAACTGTTAGCAACGTAGCCTACTCCGTCTATTAAACCACGACGCGGGCGCTTAGCTCCCATATCCAATGAATCACTCATAAATAAAATGTTATTATAATATTCCAATTCGCCGAACTCGTGCTCAAGCTGTAATATTATAGCGTCGCATTGTGTTTAAATGTTCTCTTATCATGGGACATATTGTTTTGAGATATGAATTCTTTGTTTTCGAGGTTTTAATTTCTTCCTTATCATAGTCGGTAGATTCATTACTAGTATTTATATTTGTAGATAACAGTGATAGCTTAAAAATACATAGATCGTTTCATAGTAAGATAATTATAATCATCACATTATTTTATAATGTAATCTCATCTTGTAAAGGGATCAAAGATTTTCGATATTTCGGACAAAAATTGTCGCTTTGTAGGATTTGAGATCAATTCCGCCGTAAACTTGTACTTAAATTGGCGCCATCTAAAAATTAGGATTTGAAGGTCATGATGCAGATTAGGCGCTCTAAACATGAGATCATTAAGGGTTAATTCATTTAAAGTTTTCGAGGATGCTTCGAACACAACTCGCAAGGTTGTAGTTGATGACTCTGCGCGTAAGGTGCGCGGTAGGTGGCCACTGGGCCTTAAGTCGGCGTGCGACACACAGGGTATCATATGTCTGAGTTCTTTGTATTCCGATATGAATAGCTTATACTCGCGTGCTAATTGAGGTTGTTTTATTAATTTGTTTTCTAATTGCATAAATTAGGCGATACATTTAGATTTTGATGCACCCAATTTTTCTTCGAAATTTTCTTGTAAAGGTATTTTCATCACGTGAACACCATAATAATTATCATAAAAATCGATACAATTTTGATCTTCCTGAGATAGATTTAAAGTAAGATTTAGAGTAAGGTACATGGACATTGGACATCCTTCATTTCCCATAACTGCTGGATGTCGCTGTTTAAAATAAGATTACATTGATATATTCATTTTTGACGGGGTACTTTTAAAAGTTGAGATCTGTGAGCCCTGTAAAAGCGCTCTCATGTTAAGTTGATATCCATCTGCTGCTTGAACCTTGATAATTGCAGTAGCTAGTAATAGGTATTTCGCTGGGGTCACATGGAAGAGATACTAATGTGTTCATTTTTTCTTGTTGCTGGCGTAAAGGTTTCGACCGAGACATGTGTAACCTCGAACGGGAGGCTTCCGGTGTCATATTTTGTGACGTGAAACATTCATGTAAAAGGGTATTATGATTTTTATTACATTGCTTACACAATATCTGTGAAAAGCATTTCATTCCTTCGTGGTAATGTAGGCAGTTGAGGCAAAGTTTCATGTTTTCAACCGTTTTTCTTCGCTCATAAGGATGCATTTGTAATAACGTCGGACATGTATAAAGGCGATGTTCGCTAGAATTGCACATCGGACACCGCTTGCGTTTTACATATTTTGTTATATTACTGGAATACGTTCGTTGCGAAATAGCATGATTTGTAGAATATGGGTTATTAAAACTCTGTTTAAATTTATTATTATAACTTTTAGAAAAGGATGATTGATTATTATAGTTTCTTAAATGTGTATGCTGATTTGATGGTTGATTAAATGCTTTTGTAGTGTAGCTTTCATGCTTTTTTCGTGAGGTCTCTAGCGTCATAAACTTGGTTTCTAAATACTGTAAAAAGTCTTGCAATACAGGTATCTCTCTGGGCGACTTTAAGGATTGCATATAATCATTGTATGTCTCTGGGTCTAACTTCTGAGATAATATACAAACAAGAAAAGGGTCCCAAGATGACACGTTAATTCCAAGGTTTTCAATTGCATTAATGCTCTCATATGTAACATCATGAATCCGTTTAATATGTTGATACGACTGATATTGAATATTAGGGATATTTAAGAGGTTATTAAGATGAGATGTAAAGATTAATCGCTTATTATCGTAACGATGACTGAGGATATTCCAAGATATGAGATAATTATCGGAGCTGATTTGGAGATGTTGGATCATTTTTTCAGGTTCGCCCTTAACTTGACTCTTGAGAAACTGTAATTTTTGTGCATTCGACAGTGACGGATTATTGTGGATAGTCTCCGTAAATAGATCTTTAAACGAAACCCATTGCATGTAATTTCCTTCGAATGTAGGCAGCTCAACTTTTGGGGTTGATTTCTCTATATGTGATAGGGAACACATTTTTTTATTAATATCTTTTTTTAACTTGTAGTAATGATATTCATAATTAGTAAATTGTTCTTCATATTCTGCGTTCGTTCCGCTCAATTCGTTTTCTAATTCCCAATGCAAGGTATCAATTGCCGACCAGCGGATTTGCAAGGACTTTAGGATATCCTCAAATTCCCACTTTTCCGACATAAGATCAAGATTTATATTTGAAATAGTTCGCAGAAAAGCCTTAAAATTGGTTGTTTGTTTTTTCATAAGCTCTTCCGTTTTATTCATATTGGAGGTATTGTTGGAAGGTTTTTCTTGATATTCATGAGAGGTTGACGGGGTTTGAAAGGTTGGAGGTTGTAATTCAGGGGTTTCTAAAGATTTACAATTCTGTAAGGCTGTCTTTATGTGATTGTATTTTTTCTTAATTTGATCATATCTATTGAATATAAAATACTCATGAGAGTGATCATTGAAAGATAGAAGTGTCATATGGTTGTTGTGGAAGTCTACAAAATATTGTTCTAGCGTTTCTAGTCTTCGTCGTATATAATCGGGAGTCTTTCGCTCCGCTCCATCCTTTTTAAAGTTTATGTGTAGCTTTTCCAATGCATCTATTAATTGCTCTTGGGTAGCTAAAATATCCTCCATCGACATGTTTCAAAATAAGAGATAAAATAAGAAACCTTACTTGGTTAGCTTCAAGTTACGCTTACGCCGCGCCGAGATGTGAATTATTCCGTCGATGTGTAGAGGTGTGTTGCCTTTCCAGGGCACCAGGGTTGAGATATGTAGATGTGAGGTGCCTTCCTAAAGCACCGAGGTTGAGGTGTGGTGTCCCCCCAAGACACCAGGGTAGAGATGTGAAGATATGTGTGGTGCCTTTCCAAAGCACCGAGGTCGCGATGTGATCACGGAAACCAGAACCACGCACACAAACACAGCACAAAATTTATGCACACTTTTTGTCCCGGGTCCCGCAATTCACCGTTTGCTCGAAGGACCAATGTAATGGGATAAAATATGAGATTTGAGATTCAAGATTGAGATTTAGATATATTTATTTCTTTACTATATTGGGATTAGATGAGATTGGGTTTTATGACGCACCGGGCGGAGCTCCACTCCGCCCGGTGCGGAATCCGATGGCGAACTGAACTTATTGTGTGGTAAAATAATAATTAATATACATTATAATAAAATATGCAACATCGACGCATTGCATTCCGGGAACATGTATTGTCTGTACGATTAGGTAATCGTACAATACCATCTAGATCGCTAAGACCAACTAGATTGGAGCACTGCGGGTAAAACCGCAGGGCACAGCTAGTATTACAATTTACATACAGAAAGAAAACTTCTATCTACTTTCAAAAATAAAAGGAAGCTTTTTATTTTGGAAGTCGGTTAAAAACGTGAAAAGAATAAAAGAAAATTTGATCGTCTTGTGAGCTTTTTTTTCAATACTTTAAAAATTTTCTGAATTCCTATTTAAATAAATTACAAAAATAAATATAAAAACTTTCTAAGCACAAATCTCTTTGAAATCGGCACATAGTAAAACTGGTATTATTCTATCCTACTAATATTAAATGCGAAAGTTTGTGAGGATGTGTGTGTGTTTGTTAATCTTTCACGCAAATTCTACTGAACCGATTACAATGAAATTTAGCACACATATAAAGGTTAACTTGGATTAACACATAGGATAGGTTTTATCCCCGAAATTACACGGGAACGGGAACTATGCGGGTTTTCCTTTGAAAACGCGGGCGAAGCCGCGGGTGGAAGTCTAGTATTAATATAATTCGTTATCAGAATTAAAATCAAATGTTTTTACCATTTTTGTTTTACCGTGGGAGCTTAGCGGTACTTATTAAAACAAGCAAATTTCAACCTTATTAATAAAATTATAGAGTTCATATTCGCATGTATAGAGAAAAAGCTTTACGTAATAATTTGTAATTATAATTTAAACTTTAAATCAAAGTAATAAGGCTTAATTTCGCTTGTATAAAATTAAAGCTTAATGTATTACATCCTCTTGCAATGAAACTAGTTTTGCATCGTGTTTTGTTTATTATTTGTCTGAGCAAAAGTATTTATTAGTTGCTGAGTTTTTGAATCGTTTATTTTGTGTACTTTTTGTATGTATGTATATGAGTATAGTATAGATCTATGTCGATGTATGTGCGAAAGTGCTGGGTTGTTTTTGATGGAATTTTAATAATTGATAGTTGAAAAAATTGTTGTTAAAGTGGAAGTTTCTGTTGTTATAGTAGATATTAATATAAATTATTGTAATGATTTTTTTTTATAATTAAAAAAAAAAATCTAAATACATAACCCTACATTCGCAAAAATTTTTATTTAAGAACTTTAAAATATAAATTAATAATAAAAAAATCTTATAATGAAGTAAATTGAATCTCGATCCATTTACCTTTCAATTTAATAAACATTGTTCATTTAATTATAAAATTAACACATTCTAATTTCTAAGAAATACAATTCAATTCGACCACCCAAAATGTTTATATAAAAATTTTACTATCCATCTGTGTATCATCTCCATAAACACGTGTGTTTGTTTTATCAAAATTAAAACATCCCTTTATTAGAAAAATGTGTTCATATTTATATTTCAGTTTCTATCAGAAACGTTTAATTAGGTTTAATTTTATACCGCCTTCCTTTTACAACTGTTAGGGTGCTTTTCCACCAGTAATGTGCGAGGATGTGTAGTGAGGAATGTGTTTGTAAATAACCAATAGTATCGCTTCAAACGCTAAACACTTCAAACTTCAAATTAAGTGAAGCGATATGATTGGTTATTTACAAACACATTCCTCGCTTCACATCCTCGCACATTATTCGTGGAAAAGCACTCTTAATTTAGATAATAGATTCCAATTTTAATTACCTCGTGTATTAAACGGTAAATGAAGTTACTTAATCTATATAAAATTATCGTGTGTTTGTTGACAAATTCCTTCGAAAGAGCTTGACCGATTTTCGTGAACTTTTTTATGTATGTAAACTATTTATCCCATAGAAATCTAAATAACAATGAATGACACAGTCGACCATTCTTATTATCACGTTTTTTCGTATTGGAGCAAAAAGAAACAAAACGTCTCATATACTTAGGGATGTTATTCTAAAATAAACCGTAAATTCGTGCGTTAGGATACATATTAAAAAGCTTAATTTAATATTTAAGTTAGTTTTCACTAAAACCAACAATGACCTATTATACTAGTAGACGCGGCATACGCCAACATCATTGCACTAAAAAACAGCGTAATTAATACATACCTACTTACTAACGCATTATCACCAATACAGTTGTTCTCTCTTTCACTCTCACGCACGAGACATAATACATGTCTCACTCATGTACTTCGTAATAACAACTGCCGATTAAAATATAAAAAGAACGTCCAGCCACGACGCTGAATGGTGCGTGATTAAGTGAAACTCGGGCACTTAGCTGAGTTTTTTCTTGCCAAAATAGAGAGCGGGTAACGTATCTAGCTTTTTTATATATCATAGAAAACCAAGCTGTCCAATAAAAGGCATAGTTTACTTGTGTGTACTGTTTAGCTATCAATTTAAATGTGTTGATTTTGGCGACAGCGGTTTTCATACGAACTATGACATTATAGCACTTCTATGTGTCTTGTTATTTAGATTTCTATGATTTATCCCCATGTACTTCTAGCAGAACATTCAGGTTAGTAATTAAGAATTATGTACGTATACACATTGTATAAAATATACAAAACACTTTTAATATTTTCAACCTACATATTTAACTTATTACACCATTTTACTGCTATTATACTATCCTGCTAATGTTATATACGAGAAACATTCTATCAATGGATGTATGTTTTTATGTTTGTTTCTATTTTATACAAAAACCATGAAACCTAGTTAATTTTATAAGATTCTTAATGAAATCGAATACCTAAAGCTTAACCGCAAATCGGTCAGTAAACTAATAAATGTAAATGAAGATTTCCGTTAAGATACATAACTGTGTCAACCGTGGGCGAGTGTGGGACGGACGGACAAGTTGTTTTTGATAATTATAACACTAGCTGCGCTTCGCGGTTTCACCCGCGCGGCTCCGCTTCTGTTGGTCTTAGCGTAATGATATGTACCCTATAGCCTTTCTCGATAAATGGGCTATCCAACACCGAAAGAATTTTTTCAAATCGGACCAGTAGTTCTTGAGATTAGCGCGTTCAAACAAACTCTTCAGCTTTATAATAAGCTACTATTACCTATATCCCAAGTTCCCAAGATCTTTTTAAACTACGTCGTTGATTGTATCTCGCAAATTTCTTCATAAAACCACTCATCTATTTGTTTGTTTGATTGTAATGAATAGGCTCATAAACTACTGGACCGATTTTAAAAATTCTTTTACCATTCGAAAGCTACATTATCCACGAGTAATATAGGCTAGGTTTTATCCCGGAAATCCCACGGGAACGGGAACTATGCGGGTTTTTCTTTGAAAACGCGGGCGAAGCCGCAGGCGGAAAGCTAGTTTATTATGAAATTCTAATAAAGATTGCACTTAAAATCGTAGGCAGTTTTAAATTGGTCAGTACCTTTTCATTTTAGTACATGTAGCCTCTGGCATATTTACACCTACACTTTGTGGTACAAGTGATAAGATATTAGAGGCTAATAAAATAAATAAATAAATATTTCAGGACAATTTTCACACACGGCACGATCTGATCCCATACTAAGCTTTCGCATGTGTTGAAAACCAGATGGCTGATAAACATACATTTAAATAATACTTATATAGATAATAACACCCAGACACAGAGCAAACATCTATGTTCATCACACAAATATTTGCCCCGGCGCGGATGGGAAATAAAATGATTATGGAAATACATATCTATAGTAATAATATGATAAAGCTGAAGAGTTTGTTTGTTTGAACGTACTAATCTCAGGAACTAAAGGTCCGATTTGAAAAATTCTTTCAGTGTTAGATAGCCCATTTATCAAGGAAGTGTATCCTACTAATATTTTAAGTGCGAATGTTTGTGAGGATGGATGTGTGTGTATGTTTGTTACTCTATCACGCAAATACTACTGAACCGATTACAATGAAATTTAGCACACATATAGATGGTAACTTGAATTAATACATAGGATAGGTTTTATTAGGAAATCCCACGGGAACGGGAACTATGCGGGTTTTTATAGATATTGTTATACTGTGGAATTGCCATGACGCGACCTTGAAATTTTACTCTCAAGGCACCAAGAAATTTCACTTCAAAAATACTGTGTAATATGTAATGTAAACAACAACATACAGATATTATTTTTAATATTTAAAAGCTTTTTTTCTCCATATTTCTTTAACTTAAACTCAACAGACGGTAGCTTGACCAACCAACGCCTACATAACCTTATAACATTTTATTTTGTTCAAAACTAATTAATCACATTTAAGCAATACCTGAATTAATTACTCTTGACTTTTCGCCTTTCGCAAATAGATTTTGATTAAATGCTGTTATTTCTTCATAATTAAACCAAAAATGAACAAGGAGTTTTAATTATCGTCATACTAGCTTTCCGCCCTCGGCTACACCCGCGTTTTCAAAGAAACGCATGGTTCCCGTTACCGTGGGATTTCCGGGATGACACCTATCCTATGATATGTTAATCCAAGTTACACTCTATATGTGTGCTAAATTTCATTGCAATCGGTTCAGTAGTATTGGCGTGAAAGAGTAACAAACATACATACATATTAACACATACATCCATCCTCACAAACTTTCGCATTTATATTATTAGTAGGATAGGATTATATTTATTAAGGGCTGATTTTTCATTCCTTGGTTAAAAGTTAAAACTTATTCGTCGAATAATGTATAAAACTACCATTTTAAAAACGTATTCTAATTGTCCGTATTTGACAGTTTACGTGACATTTTAATATTATCGTGTAATATACTTTATTGGACGGATAAGTTTTAACCAAGCATTGAAAAATCGGCCCTAAGTTGACATTAAGTTTTATTAGCATAAAATAATAATTATTTTGCGCTGTCTATTCTACAGTACAAAAAGTCAATTTGTTTTGTTCCCATTAATTTTGATGGATGATCTGGATTTTCATGAGATTTTCTCAATATAATTGATTTATTTTTTTATTTGTTCATTCTACTTAAACTACATATTATTTAATAGTATATTGTAGTTTGTTCCCTCCACGTATCGCTTGGCTACATATATCGTGGTTCCCGTATCACAATGCGAATTGGTCGAATGTGTGTTCCATCGCGACACGTGCAGTGGAACGCGGACAAGAGTCAAGTTCATTCATCTACGTATAATATAAAGCTTAAGAGTTTGTTTGTTCGCTCTAATCTCAGCAACTAATGGTCTGATTTGAAAAATTCTTTCGGTGTTAGATAGCCCATTTATCGAGGAAGGCTTATAGGCTACATATCATCACGCTAAGACCAACAGGAGCGGAGCTATGGGAGTAAAACCGCGAGGCACAGCTAGATTATCATAATTTGATCGCGCTAATCTTAGGAACTACTAGCTCGATTTAAAAATTCTTTCACCTTTGAATATGTACGTTATCCCTGAGTGCTATAGGCTATATATTTACTACGAACCAAGCCGGGGCGGACCACTAGTTTTAATAAAACTTTAGTATTACGTTTAAGACCATAGAAGTAGTAATTATCCCCACTGTCGTGGGTCCCGAAATTCTCACAATAGGAACAATAAGGAATAATGAGAAAGTTTTGTATGTATATCTACGTCGGATGCAGTCACTACGAAACTTTGGTTATTATAAACTTGTGTAGATAAAGACGTGGAATGTAGAAGATGGTGCAGTTATTCATTGTTGGTGGTTTTCTAGTAAATAGTGTGGAACTATAAGAATTGTAAATCTTTATAATAGTTACCGTCAAAATTGAGTAATTATTAAATTTATTCGGTAATTTATAATATAATTAGGTAGTAAAGAAAAACCGCAACAAAATCGTGCGGAACGGAGCGTTGCTACTGCGTCATCGCG
>CAJQZM010036749.1:25999-40157 GCA_907164665.1 Colias nastes
GTCTTCTTTTCGCCACCCAAAGTCCATCGACCAGTTCGTACACAACAGTAAGTGGTAGAGATCTCTCATCAATTTTTTCGTTTATTTTCGAAAAAATATGATTTCGTTAAGTGACTCACATTGGCCACAAATGTTATTGAAAGTAAATAAAGTCCATAGATTACTACAAACACCATTCATTCCTTCATTCATTCGAAAATTGCCTTTTTAAGTCAAATATCCCATCAACAATGACACACTAACTTAAAAGGAATATATAACTAGATCAAACGCATCTTACCCTTTAATACTATAATAAAAGGTTAGAGGAAAACCGAAATTAAATTTCATGGAAACTCAACCGAAATGGGACGATATCACCCCACATTGTGTTTTAAGTATACAGAGATAGATAGATCTGGAAGTGACTAGATTTTTTCGTAGAGCAAGAAAATTAACATGACTTTTGATGTTATTATCTCTTTTCTTGCTGATATGAAAATATCTACTTACATTAGCTTTTAGTCTTAACAAGCTTTCTGCCCGCAGCTTCGCCCGCTTTGTCTAAAACCTTAAAAATTATATACTAAAACCTTCCTCTTAAATCACTCTATCTATTAAAAAAACCGCATCAAAATCCGTTGCGTGGTTATAAAGATTTAAGCATACATAGGGACAGAAAAAGCGACTTTGTTTTATACTATGTAGTGAAAATTAACGTAAATCTTAAAAACTGAAAGCTACTCGCTGAGAACAAGAAGAGAGGCACACAATCAAAACTCTCTCTTTACAGTATGTGTAGGTAGGTGTATTTAACTTTGTAATAAATATAACTGAACTGTTATGTATGTCAAAATTTTACTGAATTTTATACTCTGCCTGTTTATTAATGTTCTTTGCAGAAAATTGTCCATAATTTGGTGATCCTATATATTTTATCAAGTGTATTTGTGTGTACATTACTATATGAACACTACAGTGTAGGCTTCGTGTTATTTTACAAAATTGCTCGCATGGTCTTGTATGGTAGAAATAATATTGATAATTATTATATAAAAGTAATAAGTTCATATTTTACATTAGTAATCGTATGCTCTATCAGAGTGGAAATTTTTAATAAATACCTTCAAAAAGCTTTTTAAGTTTTTTATTCATGTGTGCCATCCAGTATCCATATATCCATGTAGTCTAGCATTCAGAACGCGGTCGTACTTCGGTTTGCGGTCTATACGTGAGCTAAAGTTATATCAAAGCCGGCTTAATGTTTTTACAAATTAAGTCACTGTGATTTAGTAGAACGTTGCAATCGTTAAGGGGAAAGTTAATTTGCCTTGTTTATGTAGGTATAGATTAATTTGTGTGTTATTTAGTTACATACAAAGCAGATTTTATGTTTTATCTGTACAAATACTAATATTATAAAGCTGAAGAGTTTGATTGTTTGAACGCGCTAATCTCAGGAACTACTGGTCCGATTTGAAAAATTCTTTCGGTGTTAGATTATAGATAGCCCATTTATCGAGGAAGCCTATAGGCAATATAGGTATCATCATGCTAAGACCAACAGGAGCGGAGCAATGCGGGTAAAACCCCGGGGCATAGCTAGGTGTACATATATATATATATTATGTTTTAATGCTCTTCGTTTTGAAAGTATGAAATAAATGGTTTGTAGCTTGGTAGATAGATTGACAGATAATTGTTTTGCGAATTATGAGAGCTAGAACATAAGTTAGTATAAAAAAAACATGTGTGAAATAATTTATTATTTTTTGCCTTCTAGCGTAAATAAAAATAACACAATTTGGCGCCAAAATCCGTCATTATTAATTTTTCTTTTCCTTTCAACACAGGAATTGAAACAGTGACGGTTTGTGAAAAAAGTTTTTATAAGATCTTTTCTTTTTTGTCTTAAATTATCTGATTTTTACAAAAAACATTTCCACTGGGAATCGAACCTCGAACTTCATACTAAAATCAAAAGACTTCGTAGAAAACTGTAATGTTCTAGGCCACGATTAATTAGATTTATTAAATCTCGTATAATATAAAGTGAAAATATTTTCCGAATTTCTGAGAACATCTAAATTGGCTTTGCAAAAAATATAAATTTTATAACGCTAAAGCATTTTTCAGAGATAAACTGTTAATTAATTTAAATTTATTATAAAAATGGAACTTTGAAAACAGATGGACCGATTTATTAATCGTTTATGTTCTATTTATTCAGATTAACCGCCTCCTTGGCACAGTGGTTTACGCGTGAGCGTAACACCAAGGGATTCTGGGTTCGATTCCCGGTGGAGACGAAGAAAAAAAAATGTCTTGGTCTGGTAGGACACAGAAGGCTGATCACCTAGGTACTTGTCCCTAAAGAAAATCGATCAGTGAAACAGATGTATAATGCATCTGCCCCTTACCCCACTTGGGGACATGGGACTTCACTTATATTTATTCATTTTCATTTGTTTAGGTCAAGTTTAGGTGGATAAGTTGTGTGGTTGTAATTTGTATTGTTCATACTAGAACCACAGAGTTATATTAGTTTATTTATTGTATTTATAACTAATACCAATAATTTATCAAAATAATTATCTAAATGTTTGAGAAACACTACAAATGTTTACAAAACAATGAGTCATTGTGACTGTGTGTTTACAAACAGGTTTAGACAAAATAAACAGTATGATAAAACAAAATGCGTCTAACTAGTAATTCTCAGATATGCCACTTTCGTGATGTTTTCCTTAATCCATTTTAGCAGTATGTAATGCTAGCTGTACTCCGCGGTTTCACCCGCATTGCTCCGCTCCTGTTGGTCATAGCGTGATGATATATAACCTATAGCCTTCCTCGATAAATGGGCTATCTTACACCGAAAGAATTTTTGTAATCGGACCAGTAGTTTCTGAGTTTAGCGCGTTCAAACAAATAAACAAACTCTTAGGCTTTATAATATTAAGTACCTATAGATTAATCTATATAAATACATATAAAAAGTCCTGTTAATTAAACTTTTTATAACTTAAGAACGGCTGAACGGATTTTAATATTTTTTATTTGATTCTTCTTCACTGGAATTAGGTTAATAGGAGAACCACTAGTGTAGAGGTAAATACAAAATCTATTTTATTTAAAAAGTTTAGACTCTCTTTTTGAAGTTGAATTGCCAACCACTAATTCACCACTAAATTTCAATTGACATTTATTACAAGAACTAAAATTTCATTTCTCTTAATAAGTGACCATTTCTATGACGCCAGCATAATAGACTGTCATGTGACACTAATTGTGATGTTTGAATTTGATGACGGCCGTCCGATGAAAACGGTGCATTTACATCAAATGAACATTATAGAACTAGAGCAAGAGCATTATTTCGTGATCTTTTAGTGTAAACGAAAACTTGTATTCAGTGTTGTTCAGTATTTGAACATTGCATAGAATCTTTTCGAACGCACTAATAATTAAATAAGCGAAATAATGCTCTACGCCTGTTTACACTAAAAGAATTTGACATAGTGGGGTTTGAATAAACGTTCGCTCGTTTGATGTAAATGCACTGAAGTTATTATGCTATTGTAAAAAATATATGACAGCTTGTTTAGTACGTCTGACAACATAATAATTACCTAACATTTTTGTTTGTTTGTTACAGGCTATCTCCGACCCAGCTGCATTGGATTTGACGCAACTTTCACTTGCTGATAGCGGGCTCATGTTATAAATATAATTAGTTTACAATCACGGTCCAGCGTTCAAAATTATTGACACAGAAATCTATATATTTGTCCGCCATACAAACCTATTTTATTTTGTTTAATTGATTTTGAAAATACAAGAGACTTTTAAAAGCACGTTTATTTAAAATTAACTGTGCTCCGCGGATTCACCCGCGAGGCTCCGCTTATTAGCGTGATGATATAATATAGCCTATAGCCTTCCTCGATAAATGGGCTATCTAACACCAAAACAATTTTTCAAATCGGACCAGTAGTTCCTCAGATTAGCGCGTTCAAACAAACAAACTCTTCAGCTTTATAATATTAGTATAGATGTCGTGGCCATATCGTACATTTGCTCATTTCATGAAATGATTGGCCATTTCACGAAATGGTCGCATTTCGTGAAATGGCCAATTTAGTTTGGCCACATCATGATGTGGCTTGAGCAGATCAATGATAAGAAATTGTTTCACGATATGGCCAACTAAACGCGCGGTTTTTTCATGAAATGATCAAAATTATTTGATCATATCGTAAAATAGTTACATTAATCATTGGTAGAGGCGCTGCAAGCTCTGTGTTTATGTGATAAGATGGCGGCCGCTGGCGAAAATTTAATTATTCGCAGATAAAAACTTCATAATTCGTTTAATTACAATATGAAGAAAGTCATAGCAAAGAATTTACGACGAAGAGGTTCGAATACTATGGAAAATGCGGATATCTTATATTGAAGAAAAAATGCGTCTAAAATCCTATACATAAATATATTTATATATCCTACTATGTTATTATAATTGTTTCTTTTTTAAAAAGCGATTCGCTTCTGGCACTCGCCGGCCGCTGCCGCAGCACGCTCGCTTTGCTCGCTCGGCTCGTGCGTTGTTTATTAAAGTCTAACCTAACCTAACCTAACTGTTTTCTATTGCAAAAACCATTCGCTTCTGGCATTCGCCGGCCGCCGCCGCGGCACTAACTTAAATGACAATAAACAAGTTCTTAAAATATTCTGAATTTGTTAATATTTTATGGACTCTCTATATTTTATACGATCTGGCCAAATGTGGATGGCCAAATCGTGAAACATTGACGATTTAACGATCTGATCAAACTATGTTGGCCATTTCACGAAATGCGACCATTTCGTGAAATGGCCAATCATTTCATGAAATGAGCAAATGTACGATATGGCCACGACATAGATATAATATCCCTGATTTTCCGCTCCCATGCATATTAAATCAAGATGAATTCGAACATGCAATTCTTAATATTATAACAGAATTGTATTCAATATTTCAAAATAAATATTACTAAGAAATATGGAACTGAAAAGATATATTCCTTACTTGGAATGATAGATTTTGCAATGTTTACGATTTATTACGGTTTTGTAAAAGATATCAGTCAAATATTTCGTGTTTTCTGTCAATAAGTCACTGGAAAAATTATTGTCCTATTTATGTTATGATGGTTTTTAACTAGCTATTTTCCCGACTTCGTTTGGGTTATTAAATATTTTTTTTAATTGAAAGTTTTAATTTATAATAAATTAAACACCAATTATTTTATGACCCTCTCTACTAAGGGGTTGAGGGTAGAAAGTGGCTTAACTAGTAATAAGTCCATGATGAATAAGATTGACGAGAATCAAACAAGGTATCAATCTGTGTATAAAAATAAAAAATGTGTGCGTGTACAAGTGTACACAAGTGAAACTTCTTTATGACCTTATTTTTCAAAAAATAATTTACTATATGCAACTTTACAGAAATACATCGAATCACGCGTGGTAGGGATAAGAAAAAGATGGCGCGTAACGGAAAAATGTCACGCGTAACGAAAAAATGTTACACTAAATTTTTTTCCAACCCCGATAAAGAAGTTTCACTTCAAAAATATTTAAGTCACTTCTACCAAGATGAACCTGCGACAAACTATTATTCCTCATTTCTAAACAAACAAAGCAGTAATATATCCAATTACAACGAACCAATCAATTCATACTGAACCCCAACTAACAACAAAGCAGCACTAAATAATGACACAACGATAAATCCATGAATAAATCAGTGAAATGAAGTGTCAACAATTAGTCTGTCATCGGACGCGTGACACGCTGTCACAAGACAATGCCGTGACAGATTAAAGCGTGATTTACGCGTGACATTGGTCTAGATCATGGGCCATTTCCCAATGCACTAGATCCATGGATGGATCTTTTGTTAGAAAGAGAGGGTCGTCCTGTAGTGTTGTCTCTGTCGTATATCGATCATGATCAAGATTTGAATGTTTGTATAAGTAAAGAAGAAGATATAGGGTACTGCAATATTCTCTTTGATTCTTAACAGCCGACGTTTTTGTTTACAATCACTTGCTAGCTGCTAGCTATCAACTAAGCATCACGGCATGACATTAGGCCATCACGTAACCTTCTCACTGTATTTTTACGTTAGTCAAAAAAAAAATTGGTTGTCTGTAAAGTCGGTTTACTGACGATAGTTGAACGTGACAACGTCCGATTGTGCTTCTTTGTCGCTCGTTCCGCGCTCTCGCTTCCACTTCAAACCTTACATGGAACGCCTCAGAGCGAGGTAACGCCGCATGAGTCATGTTTTTTCGTGCGTGCAACCAGCTCTATCGAATTATAAGACGTTGTCACGTCAAAAAAAGATATTGAGAATACCTTGTGTCATAATATAATTTTGGGAATACTTTCTCTTCTTTCTTCTTCCTATATTATTGTGACTAGCGTTTAAAGAAGACGAACCCGCGCCAAATAGCTATCGAATAAATATAGCTACGTGACACTACGCCGTCACGCTACCCGCCGTGATCTTGTCACGCTATTTGCAATGAGCTATCCTCATTTAACGCAGACAAACCCGCACCCATAACTAGCAATCAAATAAGTATTGCGACGTGACATTATGCCGTCACGCCAGCCGCCACAGTCTTGTCACGCTATTTGCAATAAAAAAATTGAAAAAATCTTGTTACCATCTTGTGTGTGGCTAATTGTACGCTTAAAGTTTGTACCTAACGCACAAATTGTTCAAATTGTTCAATAAAAATGTTTTTTTTAAGTAGACGAATCCAAGCTCATCAACTAGCTATCGAATAAATATCGTGACGTATCATCGGACCGTCACGCAGCGTTGTCACGCGAGTCGACGTATAATTGATGACGTTACGTGTGCAACGATTATTGAATAATGTGACTTTGCTGAATACTGCAGTGTTTTTTGGTGCGTATTTTTAAGATAATATTAAGTTTGGTATAACAATTATATAAACATTTGGTACGATGCTATGTCCGATTTCATAGGAAACAGATAAACCAAATAGCAATTAATACATTTTCATATATTATGCACGCTGTGAAGACTGTGAAATAATATGTTAAAAATAAAAGGATAGTGCAATGTTAATTTACATAAATTTCGGTCACACTAAAACTGCGGAAACAATTTTGATGAATTTTAGCATATAGATAGATGATTCCCTGTCAATTTTGTGTCAAGTAATAAAAACTTTGCTTGACTCCTTATAGTAGATAAAGAAATTGTCACGCAGGCTAATCCGCGCGTCATATCTAGTGTAAAATGAAGTATGTACTACCATATCTAGTGAAATAATGTCAAATTATCATTCGCATAATTCATAACAATTTGTACGTAAATGGAGCGAAAAACTAACAGCGTTGGAATGATGCCAGAAATCAATTAATTCGTCAACGGCAGCGTGACAATTCCGGAGTGACGAACGTGACAGCGCTGTCTATAGTGTGATGATGTTGTGTTAACCTACTGTGTAAAGGAGGTTGGTTTATGTGACATGTAAGTTTGGTGGTAGGAATGAGATATTGGTTTGTTCATTTATATGTAAGAATGATTTTTATTAGAGTATGTAATGAAATGTTTCTTATCAAGTTGACTTGAGTTTTTGCACACTAATAAACACTTTGTTTTAAATTTATGTTTTTTTCAGGTTATGAAGTTTCACTTACTGCTCATGAAATTTAGAATTATTGTAAACTACATGTATGCATTATGTAAACAAATACAAAAAAAAAGTATAATTTTAGGTAAATAAATTAATATTTGATACTGACGACATACAGTTATAAGTATTAACTAGTTGTAGTCATTATATTATAATAATCAACGTTTATATTATAAAAATGAATCGCCAAATGTGTTGAAGCGCACAACTCGAGAACGGTTGAACCGATATCGTTAATTATTTTTTTATAATATTCCTTTAAGTACGAGTCTGGTTCTAATGGATAGAAAAAAAGCCGGGTTGGACCGCTAGTGATTAAATAAATAATAATAATAATAAATTCTTTATTTAAGAGTAACAAAGACCCATTTTAAACACAATACACAAAAATCACATACATAAAAGTAACCTCACAAATCACAATCATAAAATATAAAATTGACATGTTACAAATAATAATCAATGAAACATACATCAACATATTCAAATTCACAGAAAAATTAAATAAAAATAGAAATTTAAATACGCAACAAAAAATCAACAATTTACATTGTTTATCATAAACAAACTTTACAATCCAAATAAAATATACAGAACCACACAATCCTTTTTCTTAACACGGCGTGCCATAAGTCACCGCGCAAGTGCGATTGTCACGCGACAGCGTGACGTGTGTTTTGACGGGAAGTTGATCACGTTGAAGTTTCAATATGGCGACGAGTTTCAAGTGAATGTAGCCCGGATTTTCCTATAAAACCTATAATGCTGCTAATATTATAAATGCGAAAGTTTGTAAGAATGTTCACTCTATCTCGAAAAAACTGTTCGACCGATTTGGATAAAACTTTACAGAAATATAGGTTGCACATCATTATAACACATGAGTTATAGAAATATTTGAATTGTGTGACAGTGTGTAATGTTATACACAATTTATAAAAATTTTAAGTAATATACATAAGGTCTAGACAATCAAATTTACTTTCAAGTTGGTTAAACAAATCGATTCGTTAAACTAAATAACTAACAAATAGTTACTGCTAATTAACAATTACTTCAAACGGCTGTTTAAACTAGAACTATCTAAAACGACACCTAAAACAGCTAATGAGCCGGGCGCACTTGAAATGGCATTTTCCTTGCATTACTGCAACATTGGTTAATGCGAACTTGTTCGACGAAAGATTTGTATGGACATGCCTTTTTATTATACTTAACTTAAGAGGATTACAAGAGCTAGCTGAAATTGAGTGACTCGCGCACACATTAACACAATCGACGACGGCTGATGGAGATCACGCCGGAGTATTGTACTAGATGGCGCCACAGCGACGTGAAAAACTGACGTGACTAAGAAACAACTAGAGGAGACAATTTGTTTATTTTTAATTTGTTGTATTACTTGGATAATAAGGATATGGGTGATTAAGTAAAACTAAATCAATGATACTTATATTTTTTTTATTATTTGAAATATGCGATCGAAAAAAAAACATATTTTAATCGTATTACCTATATACTTTGAAAATTACCTGTGTACTATTATTATATGCTTCTTCTAGTACTTGCTTAGATGAATTTGGACTTGAATCAATAACTTCACATTCATGATCAGTAAGTATGGTACAGGTAAATTAGTTTGGAGAAATTTTTGCGTTTGTAGTAGTGTATGGTCAGCAAATAAAAAAAAACAACATTTTATTTTTAGTTTTTATCCTACTAATATTATAAATGCGAAAGTTTGTATGGATGTATGGATGTATGGATGTTTGTTACTCTTTCACGTAAAAACTACTGAACCGATTACAATGAAATTTAGCACACATATAGAGGGTAACTTGGATTAACACATAGGATAGTTTTTATCCCGGAAATCCCATGGGAACGGGAACTATGCGGGTTTTCCTTTGCAAAAGCGGGCGAAGCCGCGGGCGGAAATCTAGTTATATATATAAATACTTTGTGAGGTATCTTTGTGATTTTTTTCTATCGAGTGAAATAAGTTGTATTGTGTTTTCAGCACGATATCTTACTAGTATATATCCTGAAGAATATCATATATTTTTCTGAGATTTTTTACTACAGTTAATCATATACTTTAAAGCATTATAAAACTCGAGTTTTGCCTCGTTTAGCTCTTCTAAGCCCCTTAACTAGGTAAAAGAAAATCAGAACTTACTTAAATTAACAGTATTACACAAAGGCACCATACTTTGTACAAGAGGCGGCCTAATTGCTGCACAGAAAACTCTACCAGGCAACTTGGTAAGGCATGAAATGTAAGAAGTTCGTGGGATAGCGCAAAAAATATAATTATAATTATCTATGATTTCAGAACTGAAAATTATTTGGTATATTTTAATTCTTAATACGATAACGTTAAACTAAGATTATTTTTACCATTAAATCGTAAGTTTAACCTAGCATTTTATAGGTATTTCTTACACGGGTATATCCACAAGTTTCCAACTAATGTGGCTCTTGATAATTGAAACACACATGACGTTAAGACGGTATATTATGAGATAGGAACAATGGTTGTCTCTTAGGCTATATTCAAAGCCATAACACACAATGCGTCGTGTGTTTTATTGTTATTTTTTGTTGTTGTATCTTAGACTATGCGATATAGAATTTTATGATGTAGGTGATTGGAATTATTACTTACTAGCTTTCCACCCGCGGCATCGCCCGCGCAGTCAAAGAAAAACCCGCATAGTTCCCGTGGGATTTCCGGGATAAAACCTATCCTATGTCCTTTCTCGGGTATCAGAATATCTCTATACCAAATTTCATGCAAATTGGTTCAGTAGTTAAGGCGTGATTGAGTAACAGACAGACAGACAGAGTTACTTTCGGATTTATAATATTAAGTATGGATTATTTTAAACAAACTAACTGTTATATATTATATAAATCTAGCTTTTATTTTAGCAATTTACTTAACTACCAATATATTTGTCGTTTATTATACTTGCTGAAAAACACACATTAATATACAAAATAAATTAACAGGTACCCAATTTGCACAGAGACAGTACAAATGTATATATATTACCTTTTGTATTTTTAGTTGCTTATTAACTTCATAGAACAAAAACTTAACAAACACAAAGCCAAGTAAAAAACACTACCTACTAATTTCAATTTATTTGAGAGCCTTCCGATTCCCATTTAAATTTTGTCCTGTTCTGACCAATAGAAGACAATATAGTTTTTGCTAAAAAAATAATCTTTATAACCATAATTCCCTCTTTCTCAAAACCTCATTATGCACCAAAACTAATTAAATAATCAGTAATTAATCAGTAAACAATCCCCAATTTAGTAAAGTTAATTAAATCGCTATCAACAGTTTTACAAGCTACAAGAGTTTAAACATAAAGCCTTAACTCAAACTGCATGTCCTAGCCAGCTAATCTGAACCCGCCTAAGGCATGACTTAGAAACTTTAGACAGGGACGGACTGCGGTGAGGGCATGGGGCTATGGATGACCATTTCAATATGCTAGAGAAATTATAAATTGAAAGTAAAAATCGTACGTATTGGTATTTACGAAACATTTGTAATGTGAAATTTCTTTAAGTTAAGGATAAATGTAAGTATTATGATATAAATAAACACAATTATTGTATCTTAATAAGAAGCTAAGGTTGTACACTACTGCAACTAAACTAGCTGTGACAAATTTGAAGGCAAGAAGGAATAATAAAGATCGATGCAATATGTATAAGGAGCAGCATACATAATCACACGCATAATAAATTTGATTGATTTTGTTACTGTTAATGTTTAAAATGTTAAGGACGATCATACAAATTTCATTGTTAGATTAATTGTTTCAAAATTAACGTAAGTTTCAATGTAGATTATAACAACTAATGGCGATTATAATAAATAACCTCCATGAGTGTACTGTTAGATTTTGTTGCAATTTTCATAGTTTGCAGACAATAATATAGAGTAAAGCAATCGGTTGATTAAAAATAAGTCGATTAAGCATTATTAATTTCACAGTTTATCCCATTGAATATAAAGTTTATAACATTATTACATGAGTAGGTATATACAAGAGTATATTGCTCAAATATAAATCATTGGTCATTATAAATCTAGGGCCCCAACCCCGAGGCCCCAGTCGGACCCTTCTACGCATCCTTGCGTTTGACTTAACTAAGTTGAGGGCGCGACAAAACTTATATAAGTTTAATTAATTGCTTTGAGTACACTTAGGGGTGAGTTTAGGATACACTGTTTGTGCTTAACTTTGGTTGGGTTATTAAATCACCTTTTAGGGCTCTGTGGGGCTTCATTGACCTTTGTTGATTAAATTGACTTTATTTTTGTGTTAATTTTAACTAGCTTTATACAACTTATCGTAGTTTAAAATTATATGTTTTATTTTTATTTTGAAGTGAAACTTCTTTATGCGCGTTGAGAGTAAGATTTCAAGATCACGTCATGGCAATACATGGAGTGAGGCGACGATTTTTGTATTTTTTAAATCTTGCCAAATACGTTTCACTTCTGATGCGTGTGCTCGACACACACGCTGTTTTTTATTTAGGTGAAGCAATATATTTTAACCTCTATTAGTTAAAATTCCACCGAAAATAAGTTTAGCCGTTGTTGATATAATATAAACTCGACAAATAACAAACGCTTTTAAATCTATCTCAGTACATAATATGTTAATTGAAATATAATGTTTTGTTTTCAATGAACATAAATAAAGTACTTGTTAAATGGTTGCATGCTAACTATTCATGTCATGAAATAAATGCTAAACGCTATAATGTAGAATTCTAATAATAAGTACATACTGTCTTACCACAAAAAAACTTTAGACAGGGTTTAACCTGTGGTTTAACTTTAAGCGCGGGTTCTCTTTAATCTGGTTTTGTCGTATTTCACATAGACAACTATTAAAGTGACAGATCCCTGGTTTAAAGTTAGACTGTGTTTAAATTGTAAGTTAAATTGTGACCTTTAAAGTCTAAAATTAACATGTTTAATGAACCACAAAAAAATATTAATGACCTAAAATACTAGATTCATCTGATTAAACCATCGGCAGGAAGCATTCATGTTTTTATTAACTTGGATCTGGTTTGTGCTTGTGTGGCTTAAGTTGAAGTTATAGCGTATTTAAGTTAGGAATAAGTAAATTATTTGAATGAAAAGTTGTTGTTTTCATGAAAATGAAACTAAGTATGGTTAAGTCAACATTAGGTATACATAAAGTATTAGGTCACCTTATTACTTATTAGCGATTTCTTACAAGCAACATAGCGAAAGCTTTTTTAAATTTTATTTTTGTATTTTCTCTGTGTATACTTTAAATAACAGTTAAGAAAACGAGAAATGGATACGGAGGAGAATAAGTAAAATATGTGTGTGTGTGTGTGTGTGTGTGTGTGTGTGTGTGTGTGTGTGTGTTTTAATAATAAAATTTGTCAGTACAAAATTGTCGTTTTGTTCTTTTTTCCTTATAAACAGTCCTTTATTATTTATTAAATTTTATACATTTGAATTGAATAAGCAAGAAACTGGATAAATACTTATTTACTGTACAATTTAACAGAATTTAATAAATTGCCTGCTTAACTATTATCCTTATATTATATCCTTAAATGTATATACTGTAAGAAATTACACGCGAGGCCGGGTTAAATATTAGTTTGAATGTAATAAGAATGTACTGCGATTCTACACAGCTACCTAATTGATGTAGGTAGTTGATAACGAAACGCAGCAAGTCAACGACTATTAGCAAATTGAAGGTAGTTGGGTCGAACGTCGTATAAACAACGTCCGAGCCCCTAGGCACGATTCGTACGAATGCGCCACGAGACAAAGGAAAGCGGCAATTTATAGTATTCGACAGCTAAGCATGTTCGGACAGGAAACAGTGACAACTATATTGACAACTATTTATCCACAAAAATATTAAATCAAAAGTTACGTCTAACACGGCCATACAGCTGACAATCGTACGTCCTCGTACGCCTTTTCTCGTATTACAGCACTACGGTAGTTCATCTCGGGATTACACAACCATCCTGCCTCGGCCACACTGACCTTACAGAACAACAACGACATCCACATGACATAGGCACTCCGTTCGCGTATCATGGGAACAACACCTACTCATTTGTGACATAGGCACGACGTTCGCTTAACACAAATGAAGGCTCAACTACCCCAGACCGCAGGGCGCAGTCCGGATAGCACACACAATTCCTTCGATGAACTACATTCCCGTTACAATAATCCACGCAACAAAACGTTTACTTCACACAACGCACGAAAAAACACAAACGCCAGTATGCCGTTACAAAACTACGTAAACTCAAAACACATTTAAAAAAGTGCAGGCTTGAATTCTATCCCACTTCTGATGTAAGAAATTACACGCGAGGCCGGGTTAAATATTAGTTTGAATGTA
>CAJQZM010036749.1:47904-64731 GCA_907164665.1 Colias nastes
GTAGTTATTCATCTTTCATTACACCCGCACATAACAAGCCCCTACATCGGTGACTCCAACAGTTTGTTGAGAAAGAATGTTAATATTGATTGCATGATAATATAAAGTAGTTTTTAATTTTTATGTAATACTAAGTTGGTTCAGGTAGGTTTATTTTTATGTATTTACTAGCTTGAAGGTGCAGTTTTACGTGAAATCAGAAAAATAACCACGCATTTCAAATTAAATTAGGCAGGCTAAATTTATATTAGCTAAAATAATATAATATTTAACTACTGACATATTATGTCATCAGTTCGGTAGGTTTGAGTGATTACATACATACAAACACAGACTAATAATAATATACTACTTACGATACAAACTTTTGCATAAATTTTAAATTTATAGCAGTAATAGTAGAAGAATAATAGCTAATATTATGTGTTGATTATGAATTAGGATCTTCGTATTGAAAGGTTCGGGGTTCAAATCCAGATGCAAGCTCATAAGTTTGAATAAGTGGCATTGAAATAGACTAAATTCTTGAAATTTTGAACTTAAAATCAAAGATTTTACTAAGAATTTACTACTTTCACAAAAATTAACATTTTCACTGTAACTGTAAAAAAAAACTGTGTAAATTTTTGAACACTTTTTTTACTAAATAAAAACAAGCAGATATTAATAAGCTAACCTTAGATCACTTAGCAAGCAACAAGACATCGTTGAGAAACCGCTCCAAAAGCCAAAACATTGGATTTCCGAACGTCAGCTCGGCTACATGACGCGCTCGTGACATCCGTCAGTAACCGGGTTTTTTGGTTCATCCGGGTTTAAAGTAACCATAAATACGGTTAAGATGAGATATGCATACCAAATAAAAGTATTGAAAAGTAAACGTTAAGTAAGTCTATGTAGAAGAAATTTTTAAAGAATAGTACAAGGTAATACTAGGTTCTTCTCCATAGATACTGCTTTCCGAATCGGTGGTAAATGTTAAAAATATGTAATGACGATTCGAAAGTGCTTCTAAAAGAAGTCTAATTGAATAAATAAATGTTTGAGTTTGAGTTTGAATAATAAAAGGCGTGATCTCAACCCGCGACTTCGACTTGCCTTGTGAATTTATAAAGCATTTGATAACTAAATAGCAAATCGTTTAAATGTGGGATAATATAAAAAGTATCCGTTTTAGCATTAGTGTCAGTTTTAGAGCTTTTTAGAGTAGATAATTAATTTACAGTTTTACAGTATTTGTAGGGTAAGGGTCAGATTTAGTGTTTTTTAGAGCAGGATAGCATTAAAAAATGTTAGTTTTAGAAATGTTTACAATTCGTCGTTGAAGTGTAAATTTTTGATTCTATTTAGTTGATTGACTTTGAATTTTGTCTTTATTACACAGTTAGTCTCATACAAATATTATCGAAATTGAGTTATCGCTTATCAAATACACGATCTATTCCTTCATTTTTTTTCGATTCCTAACAATTGCTAGTTTTGCTGTTTATTATCTATACTTAATATTATAAAGCTGAAGAGTTTGTTTGTTTGAACGCGCTAATCTCAGGAACTACTGGTCTGATTTGAAAAATTCTTTCGGTGTTAGATAGCCCATTTATCGAGAAAAGACCAACAGGATCAGAGCCACGCGGGTGAAACTGCGGAGCCGCAGCTTCCAAAATAAAAATTAAATAGGAATATCCAGGTTTTCCACAAATCGTGGTCACCCTACTGGCCTTTGGCGTTAATTGCCGGCGAGGCAACGATACCTATAGCTTGAATAATGTTTTCAATACCTTTTGCTGGAAACTTTAAATAGTTGGTTTACCGACTTGCGGGAAATGATGATTGTAGATATTCTACGAAATATTGATGTTATGACTTATGCAATAAGTATTGTTACACTAAATTAAAATTAATTTCTTATTAAAATAGAGCTGTTTTTGAGTTTTACGCTTAACAATTAATTTTTTATTGTATAGAAATTAGAACTTTTTATATGTTCTGTGGTATAGAATGTAATTATTCAATCAGGTGATAGTCAAAATAATCATCAAAACCTATAAGTATATAATATAATCTATAACAGCTATACGAATATTATAAAGCTAAAGAGTAAAGAGTTTGTTTGTTTGTTTGATCGCGCTTATCAGAGGAACTACTACTGGTCCAGTTTGAAAAATTATTTCGGTGTTAGATAGCCCATTAATCGAGGAAGGCTACCATCACACCATAAAACCAACAGGAGCGGAGCACTACGGGTAAAACCGTGAGGTAAAGCTAGTTAAAAAATAGAGCTGTTCTCGAGTTTTAAGCTTAGCAACACATTTTTATTGTACCTATGTGTAGAATATAATATGCAATCAGGTGATCGGATAAATAATCATAAAACCTGAGTAAATAACTGTTATACCTATTTCAAAAGTGACAATGGAAGTAAATAGTACATAGATAGCCTAAAATATTATCTAAAAGATCATCTATCTGCAAATAACATTTCACCCAAATCGGTTTACTATTTTTTACTTAACAACAAACATCTACAAAGACACATATTCTTACATTTTTGAATTTTAATATTCTAAATTTTTACTTTAAACATATTTCACGGATCAATCTAATAAGATAGCATATTTGCATTTTCGTAAAACAATATATATAGGGGGTAGTATTTAAGGGTGGGGGTAGTAAAATTCCTTCCTTAGGCCTGGAACCCACTTTCCGAAGCTTTAATGGGCTAAATATCTTGAGCCGGGATAATTTGAAGATGTAGCGTCAGCAATGACGATAGTGGATTATTTTTATATTTATTGAAACTATTTATTTTAAATAATTGAGTGAGAAACATGAAATATATTTTATAAGCAAAACTATTACAAAAAACCACAATTCAATCAATAGTTTTTGCGCCAAAAACCAAGATTTTAGAACATAACATATTTACCTATACAACATTATTATTATTTTTCATATTGAGGACATAAAATTACGACATGAGCAAAGATTGTAGTAAAGAAGTATTATTTTACTAGATTTCCGCCCGCGGCTTCGCCCGCGTTTTCAAAGGAAAACCCGCATAGTTCCCGGTCCCGTGGGATTTCCGGGATAAAACCTATCCTATGTGTTAATCCAAGTTACCCTCTATATGTGTGCTAAATTTCATTGTAATCGGTTCAGTAGTTTTTACGTGAAAGAGTAACAAACATCCATACATCCATACATCCATACTTACAAACTTTCGCCTTTATAATAGTATTAAGATAAGATATGTGTTAAAGGTAACCAAATACTATTCTTTACCGTGTTACCGTGTAATATAGGCAATTTTAGTTCTCACTCAGCTTTAATAGCAAGCAGCTTCGTATTAAATAGTATAAATAAATAGTAACCTATACCTGTTTTGCACACCGTACATTCGCTAAAGTATTAGTAAAGAAGATTGCCCTTAAGTCTTGCCATTTGCCGACGATTCGAAACACAATCGATGCTCCTCGGATTGGAATCAAGCCGTGTACTAGCGACATATCAAGCAATGTGTAAAATTATATTATTTGTTTTATAAATAATTGTGAAGAAAATAACAATTTGGTTTTGTCTCACGATCAAATTAAGCAAGGTTAATAATAACAAACTTTCTGCACTAATATATAGGTAGGAAAGATTTTATTCTTGGTTTGTTTGTTGCTCTTTATCTCAGAAACGGCAAGCTCTGTTTGAAAAATTAATTTACTACATGAGAGCTACACATAGACTTTATTTTCTTGCTTTACTTTCAGATTAGAAAATAATGTTTATTTTTGCTATTTCAATGCAATACAAATCGGTAAAGTAATTTCGAATCTTCTCTTTAAGTTTATGTGAATATAAATACTTACAAATTTTAAATCAAACCATGTGTTAAAACTAAAGCCAAAAATGTGTCTAAACGTCGTTAACACACTTTTTGTTAATATTGTAAACAAGGTCTTTATCGTCACAATATAACATAATATCAACCCTTTGAAGATTAAGGGCTGTCTAACTTTTGATAGGGGTCAGAATAACAATAGTTATCGTTTTGAGTCATTAAATACTAATTACCATGGCAACTAAGCTTAGTAGAGACAAGCCGTATCAGAGATTAGATAGATATACTGCTTTCCGAATCGATGGTAAATGTTAAAAATATGTTATGACGATTGAGTGCTTCTAGAAAAAGTCTAATTGAATAAATAAATGTTTGAGTTTGAGGTGGTATAAAATGGGAAAAGTCAAAGGAAAAATATATATTTTGATACATGTGATGTGAACATTGTCCAAACATTTGAAATACTACAATATTTGTCACTTTTGATACAAATGGATGTTCAGTTTTATAATTATTTAATTAATTATTATTTAATAAAATGTTCATAATTATTTAATTAAGCTGCTTTAATAAGTAGCTTAATAAAATAATTATAAATATGTACAGTGATACGTTTTTCCGAAACAATGGGACTGAAAAGTGACATTGTTACAGGAGATAATAATTATCTCCTGTAACAATGTCACTACAACAAGCAAAAAGCAATGATAATTATTATCTCCTTGGTACAGTGCCCAGTGGTTGAGCGTAAAGCCTGATTCCCACGGCATGTTTGCTTCACAAGCATTGGCAGACGACAAGCGCTTGTCGCCATCCGTCGCGATTTGAACTGAGCGTTCCCACGGCATGTGTGCGTATGGCAAGCACTGGCGAGCGACAAGCGCGCCGATTCCCATGGCATGTGGTGTGGTGTGGCGCGGTCGGATTTGTGAAGCAAACATGTCGTGGGAATCAGGCTTTACACCGAGGGGTCCTAGATTCGATTCCCGGTGAAGACGAAGAAAAAAAATATGTGTCGTGCAGGACACAGAACGCTGATCACCTACTTGTCCTTAAAGAAAATCGATCAGTGAAACAGATGTATAGTGCATCTGCCCCTTACCCCACTAGGGGACATGGGACTTCACTTTGAGTTGAAAACAGGTCAAAATATAATGTGAAGATAGTTTAAATTTATTATTATCAGACAGACGTTTAGCCGCTCCAAAAATTGTCTCTGACAAACAGATACAACTTGATCATTTTATTTATATGGCCATATTATAAATGTAAAATCTACATTACATAAATTACTATAAGCGCTGTTAATCATTACACAAATTAATTCCCCAGTATCCCATTATCTTACCAAACACAAACAAACATTTAAATTCGAAACAAGTCCTTAAAAGTGTCGCAAAGCAAATTGGGGACATAATTCAAATGGCCCATACCCCATACCCCAGCCAGGTGTTTCTGAGATTGAGTGTGCAATAATGTTTACAAATTACCGCCACTGTATTAGATGCCTTGTTTATAAGGGGATAAGGCTCGTTATGGACGAGCGACGTTCTTGAAGAATCTGTAAAAGGACAACAATATCAATGTTCATAACTATTATGAAGAAAATACTAGGTTAAAAACTTTAATAATACATTATTATTATAGCTATCAATATCCATATTACACATATCGATACTTTGTCTAAAAAATAAATATATTACTTACCCAAAAAACCACTTTATACTTATGAAGTAGCAGGTAGGTAGTAGGCGGTCGACTTTTCTATAGCTAAATAAATATTTAAAACATAAGGTTATTTTCTATTAGTATATTAAGCAAAACTTACCTATTTTGAATTATAAATTAGGTACTGCATAAATACATACTTATTTATACACTAAATTGTCTCTAGTTCATAATCAGCCTAAATATCTCTAGGGACGTGAAAAAAGCTACAGCTTTTACTAGGATTATCTTAAATCTAAGTTAAAATATATTACATGGATGTTACATATCACAGAACTAAGTTACAACTTACCTTGAGGAAAATGTAATTTAGGTCGCACTAAGTATTACGAGCTACGTTCCCATTAATTTACTTTCTGTTATTATTAAATTCTAAGGTATTAAAAATGAATAGAGAAGGAGGAAAATGCGTTTAAAAGTACTTCTATTATAATATGTTATTACTTTTGTAACATGCTTTTATTAGCTTCACCTATGGCTTCACCTGTAGGTATATTTGTATGTTTACGACATATTTGTAAGTAAATGATTCCTTTAGACTCGACTTTAACCCACTTTAACAAAACAGATTTAATTCAAACTTTGTACACTTATCAAGGATCTGTGACAATACAATAATTTCATGAGTTTACGCGTGTTTTTCAGTTTTTTTTACTATATTTACATTTGCAGAGGCGTAAGATTTACAGACCTTATGCCTCTAGAAACAGATTATACTTACGGGAAGAGGATAAGGAAAGGATAGACGAAAGGAATAAAGAAAAATAAGAATGTTAAGAAAATGGATACAGACCTCCGGATTATGTATACAAAGCTGTATATTTAAAGCTGAAAGAGTTTGTTTGTTTTATCGCGCCTATCTCAGGAACTACTGATCCGATTTTAAAAATTCTTTCAGTGTTAGATAACCCAATTATTAAGGAACGCTACAGGCTTAAGACATATAGGATCCGAGCAATGTGGTTAAAACCGCGGGGCACATCTAGTTATACAAAAATGTAATGTACATAGTTAACTATTTAAAATTTGCAAACTTTACCGTCAAAAAAAATAAATAATATACAAAACATGCTCTTCAACACAGACAGAACAGACGATTGTTCCAATCTAAATATTGACAAGTAAATCAATGTCAGTTTAATTTAAAACGGCTGTGTTTGATTCCGCTAAGTGATTGCGTAGGTACTACCTACATGGCATTAAATTTTCATATCCAATCACTAACGGTAGACTTTGTGGTATAGGGAATGAGCGGAAGCGATTTTTATAATATTTTGACGTTTCTGACTGGTACAATTGCTCCAATATTTTATTCAATTATAAACTATACTTGTGATATTATAAAGCTGAAGAGTTTGTTTGTTTGTTTGTTTGAACGCGCTAATCTCAGGAACTACTGGTCTGATTTGAAAAATTCTTTCGGTGTTAGATAGCCCATTTATCGAGGAAAGCTATACCAACAGGAGCGGAGCCACGCGGGTGAAACCGCGAAGCGCAGCTAGCATAAGAAATAAAATTCATCTCATGAGTTGCATGTATCATTCGTGAATCAAAAATTTTGAGCTTCTGTGAAATTAAAAAGACGCACACATTTTGGTTTATTTATTTCGCAACTATAATCACATCATAATTTTACCCAGATTGAATGAAAAAGTTTCCCTGGACTTAGCTTTATTTATTCATACCTATTTTTACGTCAACAGAAACAACTGTTTGGTTAAGATTTCATTCCTCCTATATTTAGTATATTTATGTGTATAGTTTCATAATTGGATAGTGATATAAATTATTCGTACATTTTAGATCATAAATATATTGCCACAAAAACGAGTAAATTATAGTACAAATTAACTAAACAAAACGCTACCTTCTATAACTTAGACGGGTAAAGCCAGGCCTCGACACAGGTATATGTATATTTAAGTCTATTGAAAGAGGTTAATCACTCTGTATTCGTTAACTAAATTTTAATAAGACACGCCTGAAGTCTGGGGAAATCAATACTAAATAAATAAAGGGGTTTTCTTACAGAAAAGTGAAAATCGCATTGAAATTCGTTCAATAGTTTTGATATTTCAGACGAAAAAGTGTAGTTTTGGAGTTCTGCCAAAAATATTAGTAATCTTTTGAGCAATAAAGCCAAAGTCAATCAATTTAAAATATAATTGAAATATTAATTAATAATTAATTACCTTTAAAAAACACACATAATAAAATACTTATAACGCTTCAAACCGATCATTAGTTGGCGCGAAAATCCGCCAATCACAGACTTTTAATCACACGTCATTTTTAAATTTAAAATTCAAAAAGCGAATAACCAATTTAAAATAAATTACAGATAGCTCTGGTGCAGGGCTGGCAATATTTTGTTTTCTATTTTTAATTGCGAATTTGTTTTCTATGAGAATTTAGAGAGAATTTATAGTAAACTAGCTTTCCGCCCGCGGCTTCATCCGCGTTGTCAGAGAAAACCCCGCATAGTT
Source organism: Colias nastes (assembly GCA_907164665.1). Taxonomy (NCBI): domain Eukaryota; kingdom Metazoa; phylum Arthropoda; class Insecta; order Lepidoptera; family Pieridae; genus Colias; species Colias nastes. The sequence continues at coordinate 55,948 of CAJQZM010036749.1, forward strand.
CCCGTTCCCGTGGGATTTCCAGGATAAAACCTATCCTATGTTTTAATCCAATTTACCCTCTGTATGTGTGTATTTCATTGTAATCGGTTCAGTAGTATTTGCGTGAAAGAGTAACAAACATATATACATACACATACATCCATCCTCAAAAATTTTCGCATTTACAATATTAGTAGGATAGGTGTGTCAATGATTAGCAAGAAATCTACTTTATTTATTAATATTTATTTGATAAGCATGCAAGCTGGAGTCCCATATTTTAAAAAAGTATTATCGGGTTAAAAAGTTAAAAATTTAGAAATGTAATGAAATATTATGTCGTCATTTAATGAAGGCGCTAGTCATTCAATCAAATAGCAGATGCAACCAGATGACGGCGACATACATAAAAGGTTTATGGGTGATTATACAAAAATGGGGTAACTCAATGTCACCAGCCAATTTATACAAAGTCTTATTATATTTTAATCAAATAACAATATATTTTAAAACAATGAAGCGTCCTTTATTTGGTCACTCACTTTCACTTCTTTATTTAAAATACAAATTGATAAAAAAACAAAATTAATACTTAAAACGTCAGTACTTTGGCATGTCACAACTCCGAAAACCAACAATCAAGTGATTATCTTATAAACACTATCATTGATTTAAGAAAACTTACTAATTCACTACAATCTTTGATATACATAGTATTATATACTACAACTTTCATAACGCAATGTTTTCCATTTTATTTAAAAAATAAAAATAAACTTTGTCATCGATTTCATTGGTCAGTCCGTTGTGTGTTGTTTAAACTTGAAATTCTCGCTAAATATCACCAAGTCGAGGTCAAATCCCTGTCTAAATATTAATGTTGGTAATGAAGTTACTTGTGCATCCCATATTTTGACGGCCGTCATAACTGTACCGGCGCTAGGGTTGTGTTTGTCCTCTAAACTCGTGCGGGGCCAGTCAACATTTCAGTCCTATGGTGAGTCATTATTTTATTGTTAATCTGATTTTTATTTTCATTCATACATGGTTAACTATGATTTGTAAAAATATAGTTTGTTGATATTAGAAATAAAGCAAAAAAACATAATTTGTGATTATAATCTCATATTAAGTCCCTTTTCATCAATCCGCTGGCATCAGTCCTATGTCAGATATCGCGCCAGTGGACTGACGCGACCCCATAGTACTGATGATTCTATCGTTTTTGAGAACTTTTATCTTGATTACTATTGGTATAAGCATTTCTATTTTATATTTCAGTTTAAAACATCATGCGCCACGCTAAAAGAAACTGAATTTGACTAGGGAAGAAACATTTAAAAAAGAGTAGCAAAGAAAAGAGCTATTGAAACTAACTACTAATAATTTTATTAAAAAGATATTATTTTATTTTAATTATTGATTTTGATGCTTTCAGGGCATAGCTTTTTATATTTATTAGATAAATACGTATACGTATAATATTGTGAAGTAAAATTACCTCAAAATAACATAAATGTTAATTAATATAATAACATTATAAAAATGTCAAAAGGCTCTTATGAAAACTCAGATGAGACTTTCATTCAAGCCTTTGGTTTTTAATTTTATGAAAATTAGTACTTTTAACATAAATAATGTTAGATTTTTAGGGCTCCGAACCTCAAAAGGAAAAACAGAACCCTTATAGGATCACTTTGTTGTCCGTTTGTCTGTTAAGACGTTTTTTTTGAAACGCGTGGAGGTATCAATCTGAAATTTATATTGGATACTCAAGATTAAGAACCCTTGGGGCTGTAAAAAAATCAAACTTTTAACGCAACGCAATTAAAAGATACCTACATCCGTTAATACTGCAAATTTCCGCAAAATTCAATATTCGCAAGGGAATAAAAAAACACACAGGATGCTTGCCGTGTATACAGTCTTAAAATATGGTAAAAAGCAACGTCTTATAACACAGATAAAGGAAAAATTGCTAAAAGTGTAAATTTTAAGTTACAAACATAATAAAAAATAGGTTTGTTAGGAGTCCAACTCGCACTTGGCCGTTTTTTTGTTTCTATTGTTTGTGAATTACTTGAAATATTAAGTAAAACTAAGTCAAAGTAGTAAAAGTTAAGTAAGAGAGTAAGAATATTCACGTTGCGTTAAATGTCAGAAGGCTGTTTTGAAAATTGAGACATTGTTTTTTCCCAGTATCACAATATATTATTAATTATCATTTTTAAACGTAACTAAGTGATTTTAATACTTAAAAGACATGTGCCATTATTAAAACTGAGAGATTTGTAGAAATTTTCATTGAATTTCTTTAAGAATATTACAAAATTGTGTTTTTTATCAGTACCATGTTAGACTTGTCAGTCCCCTGGAGGCCAAATTCAGAAAATTGAAAATATCTCACAATCTACTTAAAAAAGTGGCTGGCCCGATTTGGAACAATATATTCATTAGATTAGCTATCATATACACCTTATTTTGTAATAATCTGATATAAAAAATATAGTAAACAAAATATCCTTAAAAGTTACCCCATTTTTGTATAATCACCCTTATATACGAATAAACATAACCTGCAAACAGTTTTTTAATATGGAAATACTAATGCGATGTAAAACCTTAACAATTATGCGAATATAGAGGTACAATCTTCCTTGTTTTAAATATTTTATTTTAAATTTTAATGTAAACGTTGCATAAATTTTAATATTCTAGCTTTGTTCAACCCTAACAAGCTATCTAAGATTTAAGAAAATTTTGAAATATGCCGCGAAAATCTCACGTTCTAATTTCAAATGTTACGAGTTCATGAAATTCAAATTTGGAAAACGTATTCGCTTTTTAAATCCTGGATTACTGGCCGTGACTGTTATGTCAAACTAATCGAGCGATCTTATTTCGAATTTGAATTTGGAACTTCGATTTGTGGTATATGAGTTTTCTAACAACATTTTAAGTGCACTTTGACGTGAATTGGGTCACACTTACAACTCTCAAGGAAATATGGATGGATGGATGTTTGTTAATCTCTCACGTAATAAGTTACTGGACAGATTTGGATAAAACTTTACAGGAATGTAGGTTTGAATCACAAATGGCCCAAAGAAATACTTGATTATGCACGCAAGTTTTTCCACGGCTGAAGCAGTCCTGAACAACATTTTTTTACAATCAAAAGAATAAGAAATAACCGTCGCGTCAATTCCATTTTCAAATAACGTTCCAAATTCGAATCCATCGTTCCAAATTCAAATTATTTTCATGTTCGAAAGGTTAGACAAAAGAATTTGGTTAATGTAGAAAAAGTTGTAACAGTCAAGAGCGTTATATTGGGGACAGGCTAATGAGAGTTTCATGATATGGCTTGATAGTGGCTTGGTTAGTGTGGAGATGGCTTGTTATATTTATACATTACTAGCTGCTCCGCGCGGTTTCACCCCCGTGGCTCCCGTCCTGTTGGTCGTAGCGTGATGATATATAGCCTATAGCCTTCCTCGATAAATGAGCTATCTAACACTGAAAGAATTTTTCAAATCGGACCAGTAGTTCCCGAGATTAGCGCGTTCAAACAAACAAACAAACTCTTCAGCTTTATAATATTAGTATAGATTTTGATAATAGACGTTTGAATAACTATATATGTAACCTTTATAAAACGAGAAATAATTGTAGGTATATACCGACATACTTATTACTTATTAAATCTGAAACAGCTCTAACGATTTTCTAGGCATTTAGTATGCAGTTTTTAAGGCGATAAATCGATCTAGCTATTAGCTTCTAATAGGTAATTCATAAAAAACACAGGTACTGTTAATAGATATAGGTACTTAATCAATTAAATATATATAGATTACATTTACCCTTTATTATTCCCTTTTCAGTCCTGCCTGCCTGTTAATCATATTGTACTAAATGAACTTAATGTTCGTCAATTATCTAAGTATATATTTTTAGTTTCTCATAATATAATATGTGTAAATTATTGAAATTATAATGATTTCCTCATTGTTTTCAGCCGAAATTTAAATAGTTTTTCATTTATATGTTACAAAAACAGTCAATTATTGATTTTATTTAAAAAATACATTTTTATTCAATTAAAAAGGTGCCACCTCCACACTGAGTTATCTCATTTTCGCTCCAACCGGCGCATTATTAAAGCATTACTCCTGAAGAAAAATGTATTTTTGACTTCAAATGTTTACACGGCTTCGGCTTAGTCGCCTTTTTTATGTAGGTTTTAAGAAACATTTTAAACTGACCCTTATTTGTATAGAAATTGAGTACACTTTACATTGACTGGGTTATTTATATAGTAACTCGACTTTCTTTGCGAAAAATTTCACTGTAAATGGTGCATCGTTTTTGTGTCTTAAGTTGTTAAATAGGTTGTTAACCGAACAGGAATTAGGGCTATTAAAATACTGTTTTTAAGGTTTGTATAACTTGCATGTTTAATGTTTATCTATACAGTATACTAACGAATGGACTGATTTTGATACGATTTTGTTGAAATCCGTTCACTTGTAGTGTAGCATCGTAGCCCCCAAAAGCATGTCTCCATTTTGATGCAGTTCTTGTAAGAATTTGAAACTTCGTCGTACAGATACTATAATACCACAGGATATTAATTAATAGATAGTATCTAACGCTAATAATACTATACTTTATCGATGTTTTGTAATGATTTGGCTTAATAATTTAATTGGCTAATTTTTAAATAAATACTTGCCTATACAGGGTGTCCCACTATTGGTATACTAAGCGCGAAGGGGCTTGTAGTTTTGCATACACTGATCACGAAAATAATACAAAATTACATCAAAAAATGTTTGCTAAATTTTTCCTGAAAATCCATGTTCTCTTCTCTAGCTTCGCGCAGCCGGCATATATTTTGTCTATGAAAACATAATCTTAAACGATAGGTCACGTGCTGCTAGCAAAACTGGGCGGGTTGCTTGTTATGGGTGTTCACATAGAGTTTTAAGAATTCATCTATTTGAAAAAAAAACTGTGTCTGGAATTTTATAAGTATTTTTTACGTACTCAGCGTATGCAAAACTATAACCTCCTTTGAGCTTAGTATACCAACAGTGGGACACCCTGTATAGATAATTAACACCCAGACACAGTGCAAACATTTATGTTCATCACACAAATGTTTGTCCCGGCTGGGAATCGAACCCACGACCTCTGGTTTGGAAGGCAGGATCCACTATCTACTAAGTCAGTCAGTCGGTTATTAGTTATTAATTAGAAAAATTACACGAATCGTTATCTTTAGTTTGTAAGTCTCAAAAACATACCAATATTTAATTTTTCATATCTCCCATCACATTTCTTATTACTTTCAATTAAAAACAAATTTCACTTAAAGTTTAATGAAGGCAGTCTAGCCGGAAGTCAGTTAAAGCGCCTTTGTTCGCAATATCCGGCGGAAGCTATCAGTTCGTACCTGGCCGGATGTGACGTCACACACACTAATGAATTTGTCATAGTGTAGTTTGAAATTCGAATTCAAAAAGTTTGCGGTTTTATGTATGAAATTGAATGAATAACTTGAACTGTAGCGTGATGATATATATAGCCTATAATAGCCTTCCTCGATAAATGGGCATCTAATATCGAAAGAATTTTTCAAATCGGACAAGTAGGTAGTTCCTGAGATTAGCGCGTTCAAACAAACAAACTTCTGAGATTAGCGCGTTCAAACAAACAAGCTCTTCAGCTTTATAATATTAAGTATAGATAGATAAGTATAAGTATAGATAAATGAATTTAATCTGCACGCCTTATTTCGTCCCGATAGGTAGTTCATTTTTTTTTTAATTTTATTTATTTAGAATTTAGATTATTTCTACTATAATATAGGATCAAGTTAGCTCTGTTATCAATATTATTGATAATTCAGTCAGTCAGTCAGTCAGTCACCTTTATGTTCGTTATACGTTCTAAATTAAATGAAGAAAATGCACCTCAAACATAATACTACGGAATAAATTAAACTACAGTCGAGTGCCTATTGTACATAATATACAAGTATGTATTTAGCGATGCGAGAGTACTTTCATGTGTCTAGAAACAAACCCCGTTCAATGCCTGTCTGAGATTTGTAAACATACAGGAGAGAATTGGAATTTAAACGTCGCGTTTTATTCAATAATTTTAAGGGAAATTTTGAATGCAATATTAGAGTCGCTTTGTGAAGTAAAATTATTGTATTATTCATCTTTATATACATTTTTAATTGTAGAGGTTTTATTCATAAATATATATATGTAAGTATAGTTGTTAATCCGCGATGGACTCCAAAACTACTGAACCGATTGAAATTGATTTGCACCTCGTGTGCAGTTTGATCTAACTTGAAAGATAGGATGGGTATATCTCAGTTTATAGTCGCAAAATTATTTTATTGCAAATCATTATTTGTCTAAGATTTGACAGATGATTCTTACATATTATGGCGACATCTGCTGAATGGATTAATGCCTGCTTTGAAATGCTTCTTTTCTATTTAAAAATTACAGTTTTCTTTGCAATAAAGTAAACGTATGTTTTCACTTAATGTGAAATATATGAAAATCGCGACTATTATTTCAAAATGGCTATAAAAACCGTTGAATTGTATTCATATCGTCCAATTATTATAGATTTTATCTTCTATACGGTTGTATGCATCATTATTTGAATTATTTTCTTCGTATTATTATTTAAGGTTAGGATGGTGACATAAATACATAATAAATCAAAGGAATGTTGCTTTATACCGTTGTTTATAAAATAAATAAATCTTAGCTTGATCTATGTAGTAAAAATCATTCGAATCTTTATTTTCCTTGACGGTTTGTCCTATTTCCATCTTTAATGTTATTGTTGTAACCTACTAGGTATATTTCCAAAAACGTAAAAACCCTCATTTATAAGCCCCTATAGGAAACCTTCTTCTCCGTAGACACTGTTTTCTGAATCGGTGGTAAATGGTAAAACTATGTTATGACGATTCAAAGTGCTTCTAGAAGAAGTCTAATTGAATAAATAAATGTTTGAATTTGAGTTCCTTAACCCTTGGGGTCAGAAATCGAACCCATAAAAACGTAATTATAATCAAAACGTCTCGTAATGATAACAGGCTACGTAATGAATGAATAATCTACGTGAATGAATAATTACAGGCCTCTGTGCCACGAAGCCTCTTCCCGCTTCCGGGCAAAGCGGTAATGATATTTCCTGTTGGATGGTGTTATGCAAAAGTGTTTTCTTAACTATATATAAATGAATGTTTATCTGTATGTTCAATGTTCGTGAATTGAAAATATTGAAGTCGAGGTGCACATTATGACTCCTATTCTTCTGCTCTTTCTATCCTGGTATTATTGTTATTTTAAATGAATAATGTTGCATATTATGATTTAAAAAAGCGAGTAGGTATAGAGTTTTTTTGCTAGCTCTTCTCTATAGAAACTTCGTTTTGAAATAGTTGTAAATATTAAATTATTTTTACTATTCAAAAGCGCTTCTCAAGTGCACGGGAATGAATAAATGTTTGAATTACTTAGAGTTTATTTGGAGTTTTTTAAGCTATTGCATAGCTTCTATCGCGGGCCTTGAGCGCGGGGACCGAATCCAGAAATTCCGTAACGAAAAAACCTCACGCTCCCCACTCCGACGGGCGCGGAGGTGTGGCTTGAAGGCATGCTATGCAATAGCTTTACCGCGGGAGTCCCCGAGTGCCACCCGTCTTTTTTTTCTTGCTGTATTTCTGCATAAACCCATCCATATCACAGCAAATAATTTCACTTAGTGTTTCACTTCACACCTCGCCGTACCTATGACATTTAAACTTTACAATTTAAAAAGCTTCAAGCTCCCGGGTCGCCATTTTGGTAGTGCTATCTCGCTCTTATAGCCTGAAAATGTAAGAGATAGAAAGTGTTGATTAAATTTTGTATTATTAAAGTTTCAATGAATTAGCATATAATATGAATTAATAATATTTCTGTTTGCTCTTTTTAATATCCAACAAAAAATATGAAATTTTCGTACTGTTTCTTTATTCAGTAGGTACCAGAAAATATAATTTCTGTGTTTATTACTTCTTATCACTGAAACAACTAGGCTGATTTTATTTTTATAAACTATAAGGCATAATATAATGATGAATTTAATATAAATAAATTAGCATTCTTGTTTTTTACTATAATAGGTCACTTATATTAGGTATTTTATGGTTTGTTCAAATATCACACAAAATTTATTTAACTAATATTCATGACATGTATTAGTTTAAAACTATTATCAACATAAAATACTAAAAAAATGGTTAAATTCAAAAATCCTAACATTTTTAATGTTTAGAATAGAAGATATTGCTCTAACGCGAAAAAGCTCCTTATTTTACAAGTGAACCAAGGTCACAAAACTAGTTAAAGCAATCCAACACTCCCATATTATATATATATATAAAATAATACAAACAAAACCCTCGTCAAGTCAAACAGACGGACAGCAAAATTGTTGATTTACAATCCTCAGAGAAGATTAAGGCATGAATAGTTAAGAAGTTCACCGTTTTGTTTCTTGTTTTGAAATTTGACCGGTTTAAAACGCGATTTATTTCGCATTTTAAGGTGATGAATTAATTTTTCTAACATTTACGGCCCTTTTTAAACCTTCGTAATTTTTATATTATTAAAGTTGTCGTGATGAAAATTCTTGACAAGAAAGTTCAATAGTAACACAATACGTCTATCGTTTTAGAAACATGATTCCATGATATTTTCTCGATAGAAAAAAAAT
>CAJQZM010036751.1:8294-20075 GCA_907164665.1 Colias nastes
CACCATTTCTCCGTGAGGGACGGTTGTAATCAAAGCCCCGCGAGGGCCGATATATATTTGCACCATTTCCCTGCGAGCGACGGCTGCGCGAGGGATGTTTGTAATTAGAAATAAGTAGGGCCTGCCAAAAAATGATTAAGAGACACCCTGCGAGGGTGGGTTTGACCTGGCTAACCCCTGCGAGGAGTAGTGGCCACATTTATGTATTCTGCTTCGAGCAAGAATACACCTTAGTGCTAATATAAAATTAGCAGTAAATAATCATTTAAATAATATAGCAATTAACAAGGTCCTTTAACTTATTTTCCAATGTAAGCGACAACTGTCCAGGATGAAATAAGAATTGATTTGACAATGGTAATTAATTATTATGTTTATATAAAAAAGGACTAACTATTTAATAAATTCATAATTCAAATCAATTCACTAAATTTTAAAATGAACTTCGATTCATATTTATTTTTGTTCATGCAATCGATGTAACATTTAGTTGCTTTATATCCGTTAACATTCCTTACGAACGCAACCATACCGTCTTAGGACGTTATATTTAATTACACAAAATAATCTCCACTCACCCGCAATTTTTTACTTTTTGTCAAGGTGTACAAGTTTATAATATTATTCTAAAACGTTAGAATAAGTGAATTGTAAATCCTTTGAAATAAATGTATCTAAATCTAATTTCTATTAAGGTATCTCGATAATTATTATACGATAACCCTTTCAGCACAAGTTCAGTAAACCAAAGAATTTAATTGTAAAATTTTGGTACTTACTCGTTTTAACAAAAAAGTTGCATCATTTGAAACATAGGAAACGTAATTTTCAATCAAATTAGCCGTGTGTAATATGTCTTTCACATAAATACGGATCAGATTAATACTCATAAAAGGACACGTATAGACTACGGATAGTTTTGAATGTGTGGTACATTCATGGTACATATCATATCTACTATACATGAGCGAATTCCATCATTATTCAGATGAGCGGCTAACTCCCGTACGATTTATAAAATAATATCACAACATGTTCTGACATGTCGTGACTTCTTGGAGCTGACTCATCTCGTGCGATAATTTAATAATATTAATTTTTATAAACTATGATAGGAATTCCGAACCGTTCCTAGCGATAACGACAATGTAATAAAGTCGTAGCAATGGATTGTAATTTGTATGCCTGTAAAGCTTTGAGTTGGCTCATAGCCGTTGGCTCATATCCATACTAAGTACTTATTAATTGTAATTTTTCCACGAAAAATTCACTTGTAACCTTGTAATAAAAACACATTATTAAAAATGAAATAAAATATTAAAAATCTATATACAAGAGAGGGTATTTGATATATCTAGTCAATATCAAATAATCACAAAAGTAATATTAACGATTCGAGTAAAGCCGAACGGTAACACCGTTAAAATAGCTTTACTCACAGTATTAAAAATTCAAATATTAATTAGTACATATTGCATAATGAAATATTTCAAAAGAAAAGTTACTATTTCAAGTAAAATGTAACGGTTGTATCGTTAATTTTAAATATCTTTATTCATGCTATTAAGTATTTAAGCATATTGAAAAATAAACTATTGCTGAAGGATTCATTAAAAACCTCAGCATTTTAAATAAAGTCCAACGATTATACCGTTGACTTAAAAGATTTTTACTCATTTTTAAGTAAAATATCATTAGAATAGATGTAAAAATAACTCACTGTACCGATCCGACGGGATACACTTTTTAACACTTTTAGCACTTGCTTTAAGCAATACTTAATAGCACCAAGGTTGTAGTCTTGTAGACAACCTTCTCGCGGCGGAAGCTAGACGCCAATGAAAAACATCCAGCGCCCGCACATTATCGTGCGCCCCGCCACCTGGTGGGGAGGTGTGCGAGAGAGATAGCATACATACAACGGAAAGAGAGGGAAAAATAGGCGGAAAAAGCTAGGTGCCTTCTCAATAAGTAAGCTTCAAATTACGGTCAAGTGTTTAATAGTTTAAATATTTTTCTTAGCAACAATATTACCCTAAAAATGTATGTGTATTATAATATGGACCACCGGCATGTTTTGAATATGGACTAGTGGTCCATATTACAAACAGTTTTATTTTAATTTATTTTAATTTGATTGTTTAAGGATAACATCTACAAATACAGACAAACATGGGATAAAGAGGCAATGGCTAATGCAATTAAAGCACGTGTTTAAAGCAAGCAAGCGCGCGTTTGCATTATGCGGTTTTTGTGCCATATGGATATATCCCGTTAATAGACACGTTTTCGAAGATCATGGCTTTATTGACGAAGACCTTCCAGCAGTAGAGGGGCCTTCTAATGACCCAGCGCGCGATATAACGACACCAGTTGATATAATTCCTGATAACACGATACCTCAGCAAAGGGCTGTTGTACCTGAACCCGATAACTGCTTACCTGAGACAAAGGCTGTTGCATCTCCCACACCTTAATCTGTAATTGAACCATCACCCCAGACCCGTTGATGGACATCATGAAGCAAATGCAGAACCAGGAGTGTCAACACTGACTATGAATGATTCAATAGTTAGTCCCTTTACATCATCTAAATCATATTATTCGCCAAAAGTGTTTCAGCTTATACCGCATTTAAGGAAAACTTTTTGTACACTTTTTTCTAATGTACAATAATGACATATTTTAGAAAATGTTGATTATTTCTAAGATGTTAATGTTCCTTAAGAATTCTTATATTTGATTTTGTTCCTAAATAACTACCGAACCTTTTAAAATATATAAGGCTGATTAATCTTTATAATTCTGAGTTTTATTACAAAAAAACCTTATGGTGGTCCATAATTGGCGCACTTACTCTATAATAATAACATTTGGCTGGTGTCGTACAATCTATAAATACTAATATTATAAAGCTGAAGAGTTTGTTTGAACGCGCTAATCTCAGGAGCTGCTGGTCCGATTTGAAAAATTCTTTCGGTGTTATATAGCCCATTTATTGAGGAAGGCTATTATATAGGCTATAATATATCATTACGCTAAGCTACGCGGGTGAAACCGCGAAGCGCAGCTAGTATACAATAAAAGCCCGTAATAAGCCTGCAATTATATGTAACGATTGCACTAATTATCACCTATTAACACAATATATATTGACATCTTAATATGACACCATCACATAAATACCTTTATTACCTACATACATAAAAAATAAAAATCACTTCTTTTATCCTCATTATTATTCAAGCGGCTTCCGAGGTGCGTGAACCATCGTATGACGTGTCAAAAATATCTAGTCATACAAAATATTTATAAATATTTAACATTTTCCAAGAACAACCCTTCACCCCTATTCCGTGTGCAATACGGTTCAAATTAGCGCGACAAATCCTTGCGTAAGTAAGAGCAACTGATTCCCCATCGGGGTCACACACGCACATTGTCAAGCTTAACATATCATAAACTATTCCACTTTCATTCTATTTTAAATCATATAGAAATGTAATAGAGTTGATTTTACTGTGACGAGTTATAAGGGACATCATAAAATGCCTTCTTTGTAGGGAATTTCAAAGGAAAAGTGAATAAATGTCATACGATACGATTTTAATAACCCTAAAATGGCGTACGGTATAGATTATACCAGGAATTGATTGTACATTTAAATGACAACGATATTAAGTTTTTATGGAGAGGAATTTCATGATTCAGGAAATTCCTTAGTTGGGTTAAACGATTACTATAAAGTTGAGAATTGAATTGGATTTATGTTAAACATATTAAATTATTTATTTATTATAAAGAGAAAATACTATTTGTTACTATAATATGTGTTACGGTATAAATATTTTTTGATGTTTATCGATGCTTAACTACAAAACTAATTAACAGACATTGTTGAAATTTTGTAGTTTTACGAAACTAGAAGTAATGCTTACTGAAGGAGGTTTAGAAAGTAAATAAAGAAATAGTCATCAATTTGACGTGTTACGAAGTCAGTAGGTCGCGTTTTTTATAAATAAATTATGAATAAGAAGTAGGTACAAACTTTATGTCAACTTGTCGACTAATATAAACTTAATGATTTGGGGCGATGTTTTAAACATTAATATTAATGTAAAACTATTTTTTAAAACATGATAGTTTGGTACCGGTTTTTTAGCAGTCTTGTTTTGTTTGCTGGCGCCGCGTTCGTGTAGTAATTCTTGAATTTTAAATTGTTATTCTTAATAATGCAACATTTATTATTGTATTAATTTCTATTTTAAAACTTACTTTTTAAAAGAAATATGTTATATGAAAATTTTCGTAGTAGTTATTATTTAGTAATCTGTACTCGTATTATATATTGATAAAGAAGCCTACAATATACATAATATTATGTTTGACTTTGAACTAATACAAGACTAGACGCACGTATTAGTATTATTTCACAATTATTCATTTCTTCAAACGCTCATCATGATGTCATTATTCGAAAAATCAATGCAATATTATTTAAATAAATTTCCTGTGATGATTTTGAATCATTCGCTCAATATACAGTAGGTCAAATACAGGTTTTTTTAGTAGAATGTTGACCTTAAATTACGAGTCTCTAAAGTGTCTAGCCAAAAACAAACAAATGTTTTAAATTGTTTGAAAAATAAACGAAGTAATAAAATGCTAATTATGGATCTTTTATTTACAAACGTTATGTGTAAACGAAACTTAATGATTCATTAAATAAATATATTTTATTTGACTATGTAATGTCCATAGAAATCTAAATAACAAGACACAATATGTCAATAATACGCAGTTTGTGTTCTATTTATGTACTCACACTTTTACACAAAACTATATTTGTTTTGTTTGGTGAAGTCGTTGTTTACCTTTTAGAAAATAAACTTTCGACGGACTTTCGATTTTTTATTAACTGTGAAAAATACGTACGTACGTCTACGTAGTTTGATTGGCATTATGAGATTTTTTGTCACTGAGTATAAATATCGTTACATTTAATAGATAGAATAGAGATAGATTTAAATTTAAAATTACATCTTCCTACTTATCAAAATAATTATAACATATATATTAAATTGTTTATCTCCTATAAACTTGTCTTATTGTACAAAAATATGAAGTTATTAAAACCGTAATTATAACTTAAAATACAAGTACATAGCTACGTTTACAGTACAACTTCAATTCCTACAAATACTACCTAAGAATATCTATAGAAACATTTATGAAATACTATCGCTAAGAAATAGACATGTACGAATACCTATAATCAACCAATCAAAGCCCGCTCAATCACAACTAACTTCATTCGAAACACTCAATAAGAAAACATTGAAAGAAATGGGAATAAAAACGACACTTGACTAATATGGGCCGTAACGACGTACCTACGGCTGGGAAGGGTTAAAAGACTCCAGGCTAGTGATGTACGCGCGGAATTTAATTTTCTGCAAGCTTTTATTATTTATTATTTTAATTTTCTGCAAGCTTTTTACGTATGAAGATTTAAATGTGTGTCGTACTTGATAGATATTTGATTAATTCGCTGTATAAGGAATAATAAATCGGTCAAGTAAGTCTTAGATTGTTTATTATGAGTTTTATGTACCATTTTGTAATATAATACTTTATATTATGTTCGATATTCGAAAACATGACGTGCCTATAAATGGCATATATTATAAAAATATTAGAATTAATGCACGCTTGGAAAATACCTTCAATACTTTATAGGAAGTTAAATATTTTTACCCACAGATGCCACTTGAAATTTAAAGCGATTTTGTAAATTAATAATGATGCGAATTTAATTAAAACTGGTTCTTATTTTGTAAATTTACATTATGGCAGGTGTAAATGTATCACACTTCATTAACTGCTTTGTAGGACAGAGTTTTAAATGGTGAATATTAATTGTACACGATTATTTAAAAAACAAAATATAATTATGATGTCTGCCTCACTATATAAATTACATTCTTATCTAGAGATCTTTTGTAGTTGTATACCTATATATTTTTTATACCACAATAGTAAGATCACTAAGAAGCTGGTTATAAAATATAAACCGGCATTATTTAGACAATTTCATCGATACAACCCCATCACTACATTTCTAAAGAATAAGTGTATGTGCAGTTGAAGTTCTGAGCAATAAAAATAAGCTTGCAACTTGTTAACATTCAAAACACGTCTTGGCATGATCTAGTGTCTGTATATTTTCTCAGGACGTTGCATCTCTTGAAAGGATTGCATTTCTTTATAACAACTATAATTTTCCTCGTCAATATTATATGATATATTATTTTTAGAACGCTATAACGCGACGTCATCAATCAACATTATTTATGCTTCCATTGTAACGTTTTGTTCTTTTTCAGGTTTCTTTGATTGTTTTGATTTATTTCTTGTATTTGATTTCACGCGATTAAGACTAAAGAATACATATTACGAACTTTCATTTAGGTATTTATTAGCCAGATTAAATAGCTTATTTGAAATTTTTACTTTTAAGTTGTAGGTGACAATTAAAATGGTAGAGAAGTTCGATTTTCATTATTTTTACTAGATATATGACTTCATAATTCCTAATTTACCGAGACCATTTCCCTACCAAAAAAATTACGTAGGAGAAAATATATATATAATTGAACACGTCATTAATTTCAAATTTTGTCATAATCCATTATAAAGTAGAGATAAACTACGATAACATGGCGCGCCCCTCCAAATTACTGTTTCAATGTGTGTAGTGACATCCTTACGAAGGAGTTTGTATGTAGTTGTACGTATTCGTCTTTAGTACTTTACGTCCAGATTTGTTGGTCAACTAATCATAAGTTGCCGAGCGCCCAAGACAACGCACGTGTCGTTTTCATAGAATACGTCAGTGCAGCGCCATTACTAATAATAATGAGCGATTAGAGCGTGACTAGTCGAGCAACAAATCCGTGGATTTGTTTTTGTTTGACGGCCGTCTCATTACGCACACATGCGTTGTGAATCTTGGTGGTGCATTGTAAATACTTTCACAAATACTTTCAAACGTTTTGAATTTTGGAGGGGCGCGCCATGTTATCGTAGTTTATCTCTACGCAAATTCTTTGTTCAGTGGAGGACCTAACCTTTTTCCTTATAGTTAGTGGTTTCTTATAGATTAAATGCATCTTCGTGGTTTTCTACTACACTAGTCATAAGGCAAAGTATGACAATCTCGTTACAGGATTTGCTACAAAATGAGCACAGTATGCATGTAACTTTTAATAATTAATGTTGGTATTTAGCTAGAACTGTGCATTATCTAATTAAGTTCTTCATCATTATTTTATTATGACACGTAAATGAATGCGGTTTTGTTTGCAATGTTTAAATGCACACGTGTTTAAGGTATAATATGTTTTAACCGACATTTTCACAAAGAGAATGCTGCATAATTCATAGCGTATTTTTTGTAGTCTTTAATTTATTTAAATATTATTTGGAGCTTAATTTAATAAAGATACAGTTGTAGCTATATTTACACATATTTTACAACATGTAAAACACCTACTTTTTTTAGAAAGTGACATAAAATACCTTTTTCTTCATGTTATACGCATTCATAAACAACTAGGTGTTTTAATTAAGTAAGCGCCTTTATCTGATTTTTAATATTTAATCTCTACTACTTTCTACTAACACTAAACCTACATACAAAAAAAAATCTGCATTATCACACAAAAACAACGATACGTGTATCATCGCGATAGGTGAAGAAAACACTCTACGTCTACACGATATTAATAGATTTATAAGAATTACACAACACTTTGCCATGCCGTAAAAGATACACTTATTTATTAGATATACTTATTTTCACACTAAGATATCAAAGTACTATGCTAAAAAATGGACATCACTAAATCTATCGATAAAACGGCAATTGCCGTACATCACTAGGGAATGTAGAGATTAACGCTAATGCGTTTCGACTTCGCCCAATAGACAGGATAAAGTGATGCTACAATGTAAGGATTATTTTATACTATACTTAAGCCCCGGTTTTACTTGAAATTTATCCTTATTAAGGACACTAAAAGATTATAAATTTGGTACAGTCGTCTGTATGTAATGTTATATGTATGTCCTAGTCTGGAATCTGCTATTTGATTGAATGACTAGGCGGATCAAATAGCAAATTCAACCAGATTATGGCGACATGTTTTAAAATTTTTTACCAAAAAATTAAATTAGTAAAAATCTAATATCAACCGAAGTCTCATCAAAATCGGTCCAGCAATTCCCATATATCACGGACAATTTAACAACAAAGTGTATTACTAGGTTAAACATAAATAGAAATAGAGCTTGACCATTGCATGTTTCAATAGATTGGTTTTTGTTCGATCATGTACCGAATATAATCGACTTAATTAAAAATAATTAAAATCACTTGTTTATACGCAAATAACATGAATACATTTATTTTGGACGGGTTATGATCCATTGAAATGTTACATTTTTTAGCCCTAACCTTGCATTTTTTAGAGGACGCAATTTTGTTTTTTTGATGTGTAGGGGGGGTCAGTGTGAAGCTAAAACCAAGTTTGTGGGGTCGCCACCCTTGTCCCACGGCCGCCATCTTGAAAATAGCGGTTGAAATAGTTTTTACGATATATCTCTTAAACTATTTAACTGATAAAAAAATATCGTTAACATTATTTGTTGCAAATTAAATTCTCTACAACTTTGGTGTAGTAACTTTTAGTCGTAGAACTATAAATAAAAAAGTTATAAGCGAAAATGTTCAGAAATTAGAGCCATTTATATTTTTCAATAAAACTTTTTTTTATCATTTTACGAAGAAATGATATCAGACCATTTTTGTAGATTGTTTTTCGAGGAACAACTTTTATGTACAACATTTTTTCATAACGTCAATAACTAAGGTTTTACAGCGCTCTGAAGTGAGTACTATTTTTCAGTACTCTTAACTATACATATATTGGCTATTGGCTCTTTTCTCATACTCCAGAACAATAGAAGCACACTGCAGAACATTTCAGACCTGCTTTTCGACGTAAAAAAAAGTCGCGCTTCCAGACTCTACCTCCTGGGTGGTGGGGAAAATATTCAATAATTAATTATTAGTGATATTGCAAAATTAATTATTAAAAATATTATAATAACAAAAAAAAACCATTACTGATGACAAATTATTATTAGTACACACATAATATAAGTATACTGTATAGTTCAGAGTACTGAAAATTAGTACTCACTTCGGAGCGCTGTAAAACCTTAGCTATTTAATTAATGAAAAAATGTTGTATATAAAAGTTGTTCCTCGAAAAACAATCTACAAAAATGGTCAAATATCATTTCTACGTAAAATTATAAAAAAAAGTTTTATTGAGAAATATAAATATCTCTAATTTCTGAACATTTTCGCTTATAACTTTTTTATTTATAGTTCTACGACAAAAAGTTGCAGGATCAAAGTTGTAGAGTATTTAATTTGCAACAAATAATGTAAACAAATTTTTTTTATCAAATAAATAGTTTAAGAGATATATCGTAAAAACCATATCAACCGCTATTTTCAAGATGGCGGCCGTGGGACAAGGGTGGCGACCCCACAAACTTGGTGATAGCTTCACACTGACCACCCCTACACATCAAAAAAATAAAATTGCGTCCTCTAAAAAATGCAACCCCAAATGTAACTTTTCAATGGACCATTAGGTATGTTTATTGTTTAATTCGAGAATAAATTTGCATGTATTACGAATATTTTTAAGTTTTTTTAGCTGACCAGGTTACCAGAACAAGTTTAATATTATGATGTGTCTGCAGTCTGCAAACCGATTTTCAATTTTTATGTACGTGTTATTTGACATAATAAAAAGAAAAAAATATCAAATTGATTAGGAAATATTTTTGAATTATTCCATTCCAAAAAACAGTATTTTTTAGATAAACAACACTGCAATTAACACAAACTTACAATAATTAGCAAAATAATTAAAAACTATTCTTGATAAAATATAACAATCTTGTTCATTTACCTTCGCAATAGTCTCCAAAAATAACAGTTTTTTTATTCATTATTATCGATATAGCTAGCATGACTACGCATGCATGGCCAAACGCATGCGACAAGCATGGCATATTAATATTATGATAGCAGTTCTAGCTCCCATGATGTCATAGGAAATTCATTATGGTTCGTTCAACTTTGAGTTGATTGACTTTTAACGGGTTTAAAACGTGATTTTAAAGATATCAGTTTAAATCGGTCAGAAATGTATGTTTTTAACACGCTTTTTTTAGCTTCACCTCTATGTAACCGACATGTTCGTATGTAACTGACTCCTTTAGAATCGATTTTGATCCACTTTAAACGAATAGATTTAATTTTTACATAAGGATCGTGCTGTTTTAACGAAATGTATACAGATATCTCATGTATCGGAAATAGAAGAAGTCCTTTCGATAAAACTTCCTATAGATGTGGGTTAAGTTTCTTTATATTATCTTCATTCGACAGAAATTTTTCGTAAATTTAAAAGAGATTACTTAACTTTATATTTATAAACGAGGCTCCGTGGCCATTAAAGAACCTACCACCATAAGAATCGCCCATATATTGCTTCTTTACTAGGATCAAATATACGATTACGGTTAGTTACAAATATTAAACTGTATAGGCAAAGATGTAATTATTTAAATCTTAAGTACAAACTAGCTGTGTGGTCTAATTCTAGGATTGCTTATTACGAAACTATACCTATGTACTCGATGCAATAGTAATTAAACGTTCAATTGAATGGATAATTAAAATAGAAGATACAATATATTACATTAATTATAGCTTAACGCTATAAACTAGCTTTTTGCTCTTGCGTTTCTCGTGTGTACTTCACATTATTTCGTGACATTAATTATTCGTAGAAATTTCCATTCTTTCCTATTTTTTATTTTTCAGTTTTGAAGGCATGGTTAAACAATTTTAGAGGAAATTTAGTTTGGCAAGTGAAATTTAAAAACGCTGAAAAATGCAATAAACTCAAACTCAAACATTTGTTTATTCAATTAGACTTCTTCTAGAAGCACTTTTGAATCGTCATTAGTTCATTACATAATATTTTTAACATTTACCACCGATTCGGTGAAATATTCGGTCGAATAAAAATTAAAAAATCAACATACCTACGACTTTCATAATATAACTTATATATGAAAAACTACCTTTTAAAATAGCAGCAAATAAGTAGGAAAGCACGCGAATTAAACATCGTTTAAGTCCGAAAATAATTAATTAACGCAATAAATAAAAATAATTGTCTTGCACATACAAGTTACGGTTTTAGTAATAAATAAATATCAACAAATACAGGTTCAATGACGTCAATTAAATGTACCTAAATTTATATTTTAAAATTAAGAATAAGCTTTTTAACCGACTACAAAAAAAGGTTGGAAATTAATTTGTTACATAATATTATGTCATAAAAATTTTAAAATGCTTTTATTTTCGATAGATAGTAACCGGAATAAAACAATTGCTATTTTTGTCTGTTTGTTGGTATGAATTATAATTCATGGTTTTTATGAGAAAGAAATAGAACATAATCCTTGATAAGTGTACCTACAAAGTTTGAATTAAATCTGTCCGTTTGAAGTAGGTCGTAATCGAGGCTAAAGGAGTCAGCTACGAACAAAGATGCTGGAGAAGTTAATAAAAGCGTATTAAGGTGATGAATTAATTTTTCTAACATTTACGGCCCTTTTTAA
>CAJQZM010036752.1:0-55278 GCA_907164665.1 Colias nastes
AAGTTTTATGATTGTGATAAAAATGGGCCATAACATCATAACCGGTAATTAAATTTTAAGTTCGTAATTTTTTCACGTTTGATTGGATTAAATACATGTCACATTTACCTAAAAGAATAACGTTTGAATACCATGCATTATATTTCTCTTCATTTTATATTTTTATAATTATTTCCGGTAAAATTTATAATAATCTTAGTTAAAATTTGGATAAAATAAGTTTTATCACGTTTTACATAGAACGCACAAAAAATCCACCACACAAATAGTCACAAGTACAACAGAATCCTTGACGAACCCGACACCAAAACAAAAGTAACATTACCTGTGTACTCACACACTATTATATTACCGCACTATCAATCCAATACATTTTTACAATAAAGGTATCAACACACTCACGATTCCACGAGGAAAACTCGCGCGTAACCCTCCACCGGTTTCTAAATCAGCTGGAGACACGTTCTGTCTTGTCGTCCGAAGTGTATTGAGCCAACGGACGGTGAGATGTGCGTTAATTATATTTATTGCAACGACAGACTTCAAAGCGATCGATGGCTATTTGGAGATCGATCGCTTCCGCGCCGCGGAAAACTGTCAGGTATGAAGGACCTTTCGGAAAATGTTTAACATGTGTTGCCGTGTGAACTGGATGGGAGATGAGACAGTTCTTTTTTAAAACCTTATGTAATAGATTTGATCAATAGGTAATACACTATATTGTAAATTACTCTCATGGCCTACGATGAAATTAGGTCTGGAATTTAATAAAATCTGTAGTAAAATGCTACTAATATCAGTAAATATAACGGCAGTTATTAAATAAGATAGCGCTGGTTGTGTATTGTCAAAACACAGTATCCAAAAAGGCATCGAATTCGTTTAGATTATACTATAGATAGATATGTTCATTAATTGTTATATTTCCAATAACTATTACAGAGTCTAATATAAAACTGGCAAGGCAAGTAATGTAGAAGACTGTAAAAGTAGCATTAACGACGACTAGCTACAACTCTATCAGTTCAACATTAATTGTTCTGTAAACACGAGTAAGACAAGTAATTTATTTAGCCTTTACAATCCATAAAAACCGCAGCGCCGATAAATCAACAATGTTATTCGAAACTGAAAGCTAACCCAAATTCGATTATTAGGAGAGCATAATTTATTATACAATCGTAACTAAGACGATGCGGTAATGTAGCCAATAATTCCAGAATGTAGGCCAGTGCTACCGATAGCGTTTCGTAGGAAATTTATATTTAACAAATAGGTTTGAATCGATGATTGCGACCCGTTACAAAGTAGTATTTTAATTAATTAACATTAAATAAATATAAAGAATAATTTCCCTTCTTTCATATTTACGGCGATAGGTACGCTATTGTAAATAATGTTTTATTTTTGTTTTCTTTCACTACATTTGCTATTCTCTCTTTTTTGTATGTTATATATATAATTGTGTCCTATATTATGACGAAATTTTTATTGCTATTTAACCGAATTAAAATATATTATGGATTCCTCAAAATTAAATTCCTTAAAACTTAAGTATAGTTTTATACTTTTACAAAATTATCAGATTTCTATTTTAATTCAGCTTTAATATCATACATTATTAATATTTATTAATTTATATAGGAAACATGGACGACCCATAATTTAAAATATAAAATAATATTCCTTGATCACGATAGCATGGGTAAAAATTGGTTCAATTTTTAACTAGAATAATAACTTATAAATAAAGAACTTTGTTAAGATCCTGGTATGAAGAAGGAACCAGAAATATATTATGAACATGATACATATTTTGATACCATAAAAAGACGTGCGAAAATACGCGGGAAACTTAAGCGTTTGTTTATGTCAGAGAAATGTCAAATAACAGTGAGCTTTGTAGGTATGCAATTTGTAAATATTGTAACAAAACTGTCTCATACTTACCAAAAAAACAAAAAGTGCAAAATTTATTGCAACACAGATTCACAGGACACTAGCCTATACTTAAAAAAAATAAATAAAACAAGATGGCGTTCAAAAAGGCGCGCAAATATGCCGCTGTATGTAAAGCAACTGACTCAATGGTTCAATGATGAGGTGTGAACAATTCTGCACAGTACTGGTTAGTGTGTAAGAGTTTATTTTGGTCTTAACCGCATACCGTTTGTGGAATAATTAATGGAAGCGAAGTTTCGCCGAGATTTGTTGCTAGACGAGGAAATATGTAAACAAATTTCGTTCAATGGTAATCATTTAAGAATTCTTTCATGACCATGGACGTATAAAAAAGACGTACGGTATATCGCCTAAACATTGAGTGAAGCCTAGTAATGGCGGCGAAACATCCATGTGTGTGTGCCATGTTGCCATGGCAACAGCTGTCCTGATGACAATGGCGGCTGTATTTTTTTCTATAAATTTTGCCGTAATAATTTTGTCATTAAAACATAAAAGAAATAACTTGCTTCCCTGTGGAATGTAATCCCTTGTGTTTTGTTATTTAAAATTGTACTGTTGCGACACCATTTAACCACGCAAGACGGCATTTTAAATATTTTTTGTGAAACAGTGACGCAGTTAATCAGTCGGTAGTTCACGACGTAATGGCGGCCGACTAGCTTACTATGGTGAGAGTGTGTGCGTGTTTATTGTCTTTACACGATCGCTAGCTTACTATGGTGGCTTCACGTTGTTTGTTCGTAATACGGCGTCCGTCTTTTTTTATACGTCCATGTTCATGACTATACAATTTTAAAGTTGCGTCATTCAAATCAAAACCCCGATTCCTAGTTTATTCAAGTAAAATAATAAAATGTTTAGTCCAAATCTGCTGAAGGAAATAAAAGGTATAAGATTTAGAAGAAAATTTGTATCTTTAGTAACGCCATCTAGTGCATACGTTGGTCGGAAAGAGTTCACAATAATTATTCACATTCAAGAGAAGCCAATTTTTTTTTTAGATTGGACATATAATGAAACCAAAGTGATATAAGTATTAACTATAAATCATATTTTAAAAATAATATCAAAATGAAATTGTGTTTTATACATTGAAGTAGGTACCTATAAATAATAAATAACTATTAAAAATGTAAACGCATCAGTTTATACTAAAGTAATTTGAACTTAGGTTTAGTAAGAAAATATGTAATTAGTCATACTGGCACCAATCCGCAGGCACTTAACCGTGCTCACTCTAATTAGACACAACAATTACTGAATAATTTAAATAACATTTTCAGACTCAGTGCAAGATATAACGGTACATTAATCTAGATTATATGACGTGTTTTACAGTTAGTAAGTAGGTATGTATTTAATTTGTATGTCGAGTAATTTTTGTGAAGTGAAGTTTCAATGTTGGAAAGTCAAATTCCCGTAGATTCTGTTGAGGTATGGGGAAATTAATTAACATAATGTAACGTGAATTTAAAACAACACTGAATATTAAAAAATATGTTTATCTATACTACATAACTAATATAATATTGATTTTCTATCAAAGTAATAAAAGCATTCAGAAGAGATTTTTGTTGCCTAGAAGCTCAATATAATGAGGCATACTTGTTACTAGCTGTTCCCCGCGGTTTCACCCGCATTGCTCCGCTCCTGTTGGTCTTAGCGTGATGATATTATAGCCTATAGCCTTCCTCGATAATAGGGCTATCTAACACCGAAAGAATTTTTCAAATCGGGCCAGTAGTTCCTGATATTAGCGCATTCAAACAAACAAACAAACAAATCTTCAGCTTTATAATATTAATATAGTATAGATTATTTGTCAATTATTTACGTAATAAGACTCTATTTAAATATCTCTGTGTCTGCACCTGGTAATCGCACACATAGCCAGCCAAAAACACCCACAGTTTTCAGAATGGATTATAAATTAGCCAACTTGTGATGAAATTAAATACTATATTGGTTATTAAATAAACACATGAGCCAAATCACACACATTGAAATGGTGAAAATTTAAGCTTAATTACTTAAGTTCAATCAAATGATTTCATAAAACATTGATTGAATGAACAACGATTATAATGAATATGTTTTATATAATAAATCTAAAACTAAATCACAAATTGTTATAGTTAACTGTAACGATTCATTAACTTTTAAAAATGAACAGAAACCAAATTAATCTCAAAGGATTGTAAGGATTGAAAGGATATTTCATATAAAAGATTGTTATATTTTCTATGGTTTATTTAGTGTGTGTTTCTAAGATTTTTAAATGGATAGTAACAGAAATCTACATAGATATAATTTAAGATATTTTTGACTGTGCCTTCGCTGTTAAATGTCCATCTGTCGATTAAACTTCAATAGAGCTGGACAAGATAAACTATGCTAGGTCGTAGTCTATTTTAGTGAAGACTCTATAACACAACATGTTTTTCAGTATTTAATTTGAGTATGTGAACAGTGAATTACAAAATTATTTTAAAAGTAAAGATGGAAATTTTTTATAAACATTTCCAACGAGTTACGATCTAACCTATATTTTGGAATCGTAATTACTTATTTAAATTAAGGTAATAAATAGTAACACTTTATAGTGTTATTACCGTTACTATTAACGGTATTTATAAAGAACAAACAACAAATACCTAATCAAAATTCTAATATGAGAAAACATAATTTTGAAATTTCTCTAGTTTCACTTTAAGTTTATTTGCTGGTATGTACAATCATTAACTTACATCTATATAAGTGGATGTTTAATAATTTATAAAATGTTACATTTATGTAGCCACTTGTGCACCATTTATGTAAAAAATGCTCCAATAGCTATCCTTAAAATACTTCCAAACTTAATCTTATAATTGTCAAACAATAGTGCATTATAACTTCGTAAGTACTAAGTATTAATAGAGATTACAAGTTGGCATGCACCCGCGTCTGTTTTTAGTTCCTATATAGAGACAGTACTAAAATACATCTGTACTTTGCATAATTATGAATCACTGGATGCAATCGTGCTTGTTAAATTTAATGTATATGTATATACATTTATAAGATATCAATAAGTACCGATATTATGTAAGTAATAATTATCTTCCTGTATCTACGGAACATAAAATGGATTTAAAATATGACAAACATTTACTCCGAATTCCTATAACTACCTATAATATTATTCCATTTAATACAGTGTTGGAAGTTAAGAGCCGAAGGCTTAGAAGAGAAAAGGCACCAATAACTCATGATATTCTACAACCATTATAGTTTTCAAATTTCAAACAAACATTGTACTGTATTTCTGTTTGCAACATAAGAAAACTTTAATGTAACGTGGTAGTCAAAAGCCTTATACTAAATTTAAACTAACGTTGTCATCAGTATAAAGAACATATAAGATACAAGAAAACAAGACTTCTATCATATCCGCTATGCACTTCCCATAGAATAAAACATGTGTGGAATTGTAGATGTCAGTGTAGATAATAATATAGATACGTATATTCTAATTAACATTAACATCACGCTCTGTGATTCATTAGTTTTTGCACGCTTTTCCCTGAAGAATTAGATCATGCCACTCATTTGTTCTAATAATTATGTACTTACATAGACATGATCAATTGTCATTATAGGAATATTGATCGGAAATAGAATCATTATTATGGTTTATTCTATCTACTTATATGTTTTTGCTTTCTTTTTTTAGTTCAAAAATTATATGTAAAAAGTATATCTTCACAAATGCATATATATTTAAGTAAGTCATTTTAACCGATAGTTTAAAGAGGGAACCTTTGCAAGTTAATTTTTAAACGTGATTTTGAATCTGGTTGAACTCCAAAATTAACTAAATTTTAAAATTCCTTAAACCGATAGGAAGATTCCTACTATTATACTACATACTAGATAGTAGTATCGCTTATTTACTTTTTTAGATTTATATCCAATCGGCTTGTATAATACAATGACAATACAAATACTAACCTCATCACAGCCATGGCACCTAGGCTTCAGTCGGTCGTCGTAATGTCGCACGCAGTACAGCCTGCCATCTAGCGCGCAGTAGGCGAGCTCCACGAGCAACTCGTCACATTCGGAGCACGTGAAACACGCGGGATGGAAAAAACCCTACAAATTGTTAACATTTATAAAATATACTATAATATTCCAATATAATATATACAGTAATAAATTTCAAATGAAATAGTTAAGAAAAAATATAACAAATTGATAAATCAGTATGTAAATTATTTTTGAAAAAAGCGCCATCTAGCGTGAAGTAGCAACATTGATAATGTTTTTAAGATTACCAAGTTATATACTTAAACGTATAGATGGCGCTAAAATCAATCAGCTTAAGTTTTTTATGTTAATAATATTTACTTAAATTTATTATTAGTATCATAAAATAAACTACCTCTTCGCCCAATAGCGGTGCTTGAATAATAATACTTCCACTATGTATTGGCTTAAGGCACCCATAACAAGTTTCTTTCACACTTCCATGATGTTGACTAGCAATTCCTGAAAAGAAAACATTAAATAATGAACATTTTACTTATTACTTATCTTGTGTATATTAATTACTAGCTTTCCACCCGCGGCATCGCCCGCGCAGTCTAAGAAAAACCCGCATAGTTCCCGTTCCCTTGGGATTTCCGGGATAAAACCTATCCTATGTCCTTTCTCGGGTATCAAAATATCTCTTAGATACCAAATTTCATGCAAATTGGTTCAGTAGTTAAGGCGTGATTGAGTAGTAAGACAGACAGACAGAGTTACTTTCGCATTTATAATATTAGTATGGATTCATTTATATTTAAAAACATGTAAATCTTCAAACTCAAACTTCAATCAGGTAGTTAAAAGATTTTTTTATTTTGGACTCCTAACTTACGAAATTAAAATCCGAACAATGTGAATTTTTTTAGAAATTATAATCGACAAAATGATTATTTTCACCAAGATATTTGACTTAATTGAATATAATTTATACATATTGCAATAAAAGAATGTCTTACTTATAAGATAAAATTTAAAAAAATCAACTAATGTACCTCTATTATTTTTCTACAATTTTTTTTAAAGTACTATAAAACACTGCGCGCGACCCGATTCAAATCAGTCGGCAGCGAGCCTTTCCAGAGAGAGGACATGTTGCTCGGCGCTCTCCTGTGGACCTATGCTGTTCATAGTAAAAGGATAGCGCAAGCCGCGATCTATCGTAATAGATCGCGGAGATTTTGACTTGCGTTAAATTGAATAAGCGCTCTTAAAACATAATATTCACTTTCGTATAAAGTAATAGATGGCGCTATACTGTAATGGTTGTAGTATAGTAATCTTGCCTATTTGAAAAACTTTGCAAAACCGACTTTTTTGCGACTTTTAACTATTTACTTTCTCTATACACATCACATCTCAACAAGACGATTTGTATAACAACTCATATTTCATTATATACTTGTATTTATCATACTCGAATTAAACAATAACCAACCTATATCTAAAGAGATTTCATTCCGATCAGCCACAAAGTCTTCAAACTGTTTACGGTGGGCCTCATCAATGTTCGTACAGTGGGCCAGCGATAGGTCTTGCTTCGGCAGCTGTGTTGCGAGTGCTCTGGTCCGCCAGGCGCGCCAGGCCGCGGAGCCCGTGGCGCCACCTATAGTTGGTGCACGCTCAGCTAACGATGACCAGTATAGTTCTGTCTGGAATATTATTTTATTTATTAAGCTATTGCATAGCTTCTATCGCGGGCCTTGAGCGCGGGGACCGAATCGAGAAATTCCGTAACGAAAAAACTTCACGCTCCCCACTCCGACGGGCACGGAGGTGTGGCTTGAAGGCATGCTATGCAATAGCTTTACCGCGGCAGTCCTCGAGTGCCACACGTCTTTTTTTTATTTATTTAACCATTTATTGTACCACACCATTTAACATTTCAATGTACAGTATATATAGTTGTACTTTTAGGTAGTTTTATGTATGGTACATCAGGTAACTGAGAATGTTATGTGACTACTTATGCGTAATAGGGTAGAAAAATTAGAATTCAAAAAATAGGGCTCTAGTACAATGCTTAATATAAGGGAGTCAACTTTTTTAATCAGCCGTTTTATTAATAGCCTAAGCAATTAATTTAAGCCTGTTAAATATATTATAAATAACCTACCAAATAAGGTCTGTGTATTAAAATTGTAAACTCTAGCTTCTATAAGATATATAAAGAAAAAGCAACAAATATGTAAATTAAAAAATCACTAGATACAATATTTAACAACAGATTTATTGCATACCCATATTCTGTGATCTGTGTGCATACCTAATTGTTGCATTGTTAAAATTATATTCACAAAGTAAATATCCGAACATTCGAGTACATATGTCTATAAAGTAAATTCAACATAAAATAACTATTACCTGCTTAGCTGTAAGTCCAGGGGGGCTATTATCATAGTTATGGTGGCTGCGTGTCTCTCGCAGGCCGAGCCGGTCCCGCACGGAACCCAGTTCTTCGTGGTACACAGAGTGCTTGAGCCTGTCGCAGCCGCATGACTTGCACGTTTTTCTGGAAGAGGTTTGAGAATAAGTACCCGTGTTCTGTTTTGTGTAGGCATGTTTGCCTTTACAGTTTAGGTAATCTCAGCATATGAAATCGCCTATTTACATAAAACATAATGCAAGTACATTTTATCTTAAAGTATGTGTAGATTGCAATCAATTATATATTAGTACACATAAAAATACAGTCTACGTTGATCACATAACTCATAAATACCGTGTCGCGTCGCGAAGTACACAAATAGACCGCTTTAACCGAACCCCATTTGCATACAAATCTCTCCAGTCTAAATATAACGTACTTATTCCTTGTGGGAACGTATTTGTGCGTACATTTAGTATGGCAACATTTATTATAATAACGAAGAAGAGATACAATTAAACTTTTTGATAATTTGAAAATATCGTAATACGTAGTTATATGTATAAAGAGACGAGACCCGGCTCCTCTCGTTTCGTTTTGAAAAAGTAAATAAAATGACAAAAAGAGTATTCGAAACAAAAAAAACAAAAAATGTGTGCGTGTACTAGTGTACACACGTAAGAAGTGAAACTTCTTTATGACCTTATTTTTCAAAAAAATTATTTACTATATGCAACTTTACAGAAATACGTCGAATCACGCGTGGTAGGGATAAGAAAAAGATGGCGCGTAACGAAAAAATGTTACACTAAATTTTTTTCCAACCCCGATAAAGAAGTTTCACTTCAAAAAGTTCCATCTCTCAGCAAGGCGCTTTCTTCTAACATTGTACTTGCCGAAAGCAAGACATCAACACAAGGACAAGTCGTCAATTAATTCCTAATTATTCAGTAAACACAAAGTTAAACAATGGTAATAGACCATTCCCTTTGATAATGTGGATGACAAAATAGCACTTAATAATTTGTCGAGCCGGCGGAAGTCTTGATATGATATGGGTCAGTAGTTTCAATTGTGCGCTGGAATTGTCTGATGTTGGATACATTACATTAAGACCTTTGCCCTCTTGGAGGACATGTTTTCTTTTTATAGTGAGATATTTCATAGTACATAATTTTCAAATTGTAGAGAGGTTTTGTGTTTATATTAGCTAACGAATATATCGTTTCACTAATAGCTTTGAATAAAGGTAAAATTTGCGTTTTTTTTTTTATAATATTAGTCATGGACATTTTTATTCACACTAAGTGGCAATAAACTCATGTTTATTGCTACATTTATATACCATGATTCACGACTACATGTCTTCCTTATGTTATGTATAGGAAGTGATAAGACCCGCAGGAAACTACGTAAAAATTGATAAGTTTGTGTTGATGTTGCCACAGCAATGCATTAGTAATTAGGTTAGTTTATTGATCTAAATATAGACGTATATATTGTAAAGAGTTGCTATTTACTCTTGGAAAGGCATTGTCTTTGGTTAATTTCAAAACGGCGAGGTATTTTTGACTAACAATATTTTCGAATTATACTTCTTCTTCTCTTTCTAAAATTATACTATAAATTATTTAATAAACTTAAGTCAGATAAGTACTTGTTTTCTGAATTTTTCTTAATAGTGTACTGACTTTTTACGTAACGAGTCTCGTCCTCATCCATTCCATCTCCATTTTGTTTTGGATAAATGTTTTATGTTAATTGTTAAGCCAATGCAAAATCATGTAAAGTTCCAATTCAATCCTATTCCTGTCGTCATAACAGACACGTTTATATTTATACACTATTAGAAGGAAAATATATTTTCCTCAATAAATAAACAATATATGTATTTCCCGGCTATTATTTTCATTCCCCAAACATTGGTCGTCGAAAATTCGGTCAAGAGGACTTCTTCACACATGTTATACAAAACATTAAAGGACTATACGTCACACCTTCGTCATAATATTACTTCACAGTGTAACAATAGCTCATAAAGTCAGGTGTATAAATTATAAATAGCAAAATATGCGGATAAAAGTGTAAAAGTGGAATGGTCGTAGGCGAAATTAGTCATGTAAAGGCTGGCACAAACTCAACCGCCACGAATAACTCATTTAATTAGAAAGCCTGTTTATTACGTTGTTCCAACGAAATCAAATTTAATACAAGGCCAGGTATAACATTTTTAAATCATTGTTTTAATTACCTGGTAAATTGTTTCTTACCTTCTTAGGTGAAATGAAATTAATATGAATGATAGAGGGCTGGATTTATCAATGTCAAGTAGTTTTAACTTTTAAGTAGAGGCAAAGGATATTGAATAAATTGATTACACTTTACACAGTAAGTACTAGAACAAATCTATTTTTATGTCTGTATGTATTGATGCGAATTAAGAATTCTCCAATAGGCTACAACATGAATACAATTCATGAATTAGCAGGGATACATTGGATTAGGTGAAACTGTCATAAGAAGACTAGAAGAGAATTTTTTTAAATAAAATATTGTGTAAATAATCGCCGATTTTAATTTTCATTTTTCTCGTCCGAGTCCTGTGCCTGCACTGCTCTTAATATATCTGTTATGGACCAGACTTGAGATGGACACGTTTCAACGCCTTCATGAATCACCTATATTTTAAGAACTTTATAATTATCTATTTTATCCATACACATAATATTTATAAATAACAAATATACACTACGCATAAAATTAAAGGCGTTCCAATATTTGATGCAATATTTATTATCGCGAGATTGACGTTTAGCTAAACTTCTTCAAGCTTTATTTTCGCGACAAAAAGTGTCCTGATCTTATCTTATTCGTAGTCTTTTTTATCTCCATTCAAAAAGGTATAAAATAATTTGTAACAATATCCACATAATTATGATCTCTCTCTTTCATCTTTGAGAGAGATCTTTTAGCCTTTTTCACTCTTTACGTTATTTTTACTAAAATACACCGGGAACCGAACCTAAGACTCTTCAGTTAACACATTAACCACTAAACCAATATAGCCAAATCTATTATTAGATACCCGGAGCGTGGGTGGAAAAATGTAAACATGCGAAGGAATGGAAAATCTGTCAACGATGTTCCTCCAAACCATGGCCTGGTTCATGTTGGATCAATTTACGCGCTCCAATATCCAAATACTAATATAAATACGTAAAGAATTATTATGTTTACCTTATGAAGTACATGTGTTATAACTGAGCTATAAAATCTTGATAATATGCAGATTTTCAGGGTATTAAATATGAAATATCTGCAACTAATTCTAGATAACCAAAATATAAACATAAAAATGCAGAAGTTATTTAAATAATTATCGGTCTTATGTTATCTTTCTCATTTTTCTTAACTTAAGGAAGCTGTACGCTTGTACAAAAGTAATCCCTAATCAATTTCTGTTAGTTACAATTAAACTTTAATAAAAATAAATTATGTATATTGAGAGCTTCAAAGAAGACGAGATACATCACACCCTCCTTGTTACCTTAAGGTAGACGAACTATTAATACCTACTGCCGATAAAAACTGTTCTGAATTTCAATATCGCGGTCATCATCTATTAATAGCTAAGATAATCGTCACACGTGATGTACGTGATTGGTATGCGCAATGTCATTTAGCAGGTCAACGACCTTAGCTTAACATATAAACTTGTATATCGTAGTGCATCGTAAACATGAATGAAAGATTAAATGCTTTATGCATTTAAATCTCCTGCACGTAAGCGAGCGAAGCGGGAGGCATTCAGCGTTACCCTTGTGCATTTGACATATCCGAGAAACAAAGGCGGTGAGGAATCGTTCTTGGTATCAAATGGTGAATTGTTGACTAGAATAAGTTGTGAATTGTTGACTGTCATGTGGAGAGTATTAAATGCTTTAAGCTTCCTTAAGCTTACTAAGCAGATAAAATATTTACGACAATTCTCTTATAAAACTGAGCCGATATTGTTCAAATGTAACGTTGCGAAAAGGTCTATTCATATTTTTATTATGAATGCCGTTTATTTGATACGTTAAGGTTATATATACATGTTAAAATCACATTAATAACATTCTGCCTGTGTCTGGTACATTAAGCAATAAAAGCAGCACAAGCAAAACTAACTGAACGTTCTTCTTTCTTTGACTCGATTTAATAATAGCCTAATTAAAAACTACCTAATCGTACATTGACCAGTAGGTACAACTAAAAGTCCCTTCAAAATCACACGGTATGTTTAGTAATTATTAATTACTCCCTAATATAATCAATATACCATCGGATAAAAACGCTTCATCCATGCTGATACATCCTTTAATACTTAATAATTTCTCTCTTCTTGTAGAAGACTAGACAGCGCTATGTACAAGCTAGGTCCCAGACCTCATCTACCAGTCACTGACCAACTCGTTATCTCAACATCTAGATTGATTGGAGTTATTAACACGACACACTCGTTCAGCATTCGAGTTATAATTGCGAGCAGCGGACCGTGTTCTTGTTTGGTTCTTGTCTTATTTATAAGATAAATGCGCTATATGTGAGAGTTAGTGAATGCACTTATAGTTAGAGACGGTTCTTGCCGCTTGAAAATTTTTGTGTTCTATTTATTTCGATATAGATTCATTATCTAGTTGTAGTAGCTTGTTCTATGTTATGTGACTGTGTTCTGCAGATCCCACTATGAAGATCTTTGACGATACTCAACACGGGCTGTCTCGTCACACCTTTTGATTTTAGGTCATTCTTGTATGGTTCATAATATTTTATTCATGGAGTTATTAACAAATATTAATAAAACGAAAATATTCTCATCCAAAGCAAACCAAGATTAGATCTTTTAACTATGCCATTAATATACGCCAATATAACAAGCATAGTAAGTATTAATAGCTTTAACAAAACCACGATACATTTATTTCAGTATCGCATTGTTTGAACAAATAGTTGAAAATCGTACATTTAGTTCCAATTATTCGTCTCGCTCCTGACATCCCATTACTCAGTTTATGTGAATATTTCGAGTCTTTGTTCTTATATCAGCTATTTTGCAATGTAAATTGTTTACTCACAACTAGTAGAAACGTGTAGCGAACACATCATAATTCGTTTCTTAATGTAAGGGCTACAAACAGAAAAGACTAATGTTTCTAATTTCAACACATAAATATTGACAAATACAATTTCTGTTTAATTAACAAATGTGTAATAATTTTCATTCAAATTTTTGTCAAAATATGAAATTTTGTGATGGGTGGGGATGGGATAGTGCCTCTGATAGAATATTTTACACTTTTTGACCAATATTATCATTCAAATCTGTACCTAATTTCAATGGCCAAATAAGCTAAACAGGACATATTCAGTTGCTGTGAAACCGGCCAGTAATGTTTTAATGTAACAAAGTTATTTGTTAATAAAATATTCATTTCCGAGTCAATTGCATCCATTGTTCCCATGTATTTGTTCTTAGTCTTTTCATATTTTGCATAGTCAGTAAACAGCCGCGTATTTACGTAGCGACATTGTCATAAAACATATTTTAAAGCTCTTGAGCTCTCCAAGGCAAACAACGAAACTATCGTTAAACTAAAATAATGAAGAACACATATTTTATTGTTTCTATTTCAAAGAATAGTCTGTAAACAAAAATACTTTCCATAGGAGTTTATCATGCTGAAATTGTCAAAGTAAACTGACAAAAATTGTAATAAATTACAATTTCAAAATTTTCAACGTCTTTCACTAAATAGTTCAAATTGTTTCACTAAATAAGAAGCTAAATACCTATGGTATGTCCATCGTAGTTTACTACCATGGACATACCATATTTAGCTAGTAATTCCGCAAATAAGATCGGCTTTCTGAGCCCTTGCAGACAAATTTATTTATATTTCCACCGCTTTATATTCAAACACCTTTCCAACGTTCATGCTGATTAGGAACTATTCTAAGAAAACGAAAGAATAGACAAGCAAATTATATGCATTTTGCTGCTCCGTTCGCATATTTAGAAGAAGTCAAAGTCCCCATTTCCTGTGTTTTGATTTAAGCGTTTTAATGCCTGGAAAAGTATATTTAGTTTGGCATTATTTTGGCAAATTGACATCACAATCGGCCCGAAATAAGCCGAAAATCCAACAATAGTTGGGTCCAAGAGAAACATTGTAAATCTATTCACAATATACAATTAGGGCATGCAGAACCGAGTCCGGTTCCAAGTTTCTGAAACCCGGTTCCAAATCGAGCTCAGAACCGGGTAGAACCGGGTTACCCGGTTCTTTTATAATACTTCGGAAAAAAATACGAAATTAAACAAAAGTAACTCTAAAAGTACCTACCTGATGGGCCTTTTATTTTACGCGGCTTGTGTCTTATTTTATTAAATTAATAAATAAACAAAATTTCAATACTTCTCTTTATTTATCAGTCTTATAAAAGTACCTTGTTATCATAATATCACATATAAACTTAAACCTTATTCATTAACTGCAAACTGTAAAGCAAAAAACCGGCCAAGTGCGAGTCGGACTCGCGCTCCGAGGGCTCCGAACAAACCTATTTTTTATAATGTTGTAACTTTAAAATTTATGTTTCTAGCAATTTTTCCTTTATCTGTGTTATAAGACGTTACTTTTACCAAATTTAAAGGCTCTGTGTTAATGAAAAGTACCCAGCTGTAGGTTTTGAGTCCCATGCGAATGTCGAAATTTGCGAAAATTTTCAGCATTTACGGCTGTATCTTTTGATGCGTTGGCTTGTGAGTTTGACTTTTTCACATAAAAGGGACCGAAGACTTGAGTATTCGATATAAATTTCAGCTTGATACCAAAAACAAAAACATGACTGGATCATTATATGAAACAGTAAAATCAACAGCTTTTCAAATTCACGACAAATCTAATAAAAATATTTCTGTAGCCTAATTTTTGTCATTTTCGAAGCCTAATTTTTTTTTTGGTAATACAACCGTAGGAAACTTATAGCATCTAAGGTTAGACAACCAATCAGAGCCACGCTTGAGGCGTGGCACGAAAATTCGCGATGCACGTGAGTCTGACGTTGCCAGATACAATAAATTTGTTAAAATAATGCAGCAAAATATAAATAATACTTTATATTTTAATATTTTGGTCGGAACCGGGAGAACCGGGTTTCATACTATTCAGACCCGGTTCTCAAGATCATCAAAAAACCCGGGTTTACCCGGGTTTTTCGGAACCGGGTAAACCCGGGTGCATGCCCTATATACAATAGCTCTGGTCGCGGAACCAAACTGTTTGGAAAACAAATCTCCGTTATTTATTTATTTAACTCATTAGAGCGCGCTGATTAATTCAGATGGGTAATGTTGTTGGATAGTATCCAACCTAGTCAGCTATATGCGAATTAAATGCACAAGCCGCAGCTCTTGACTTTGCCCAAAAAGATTTAACGCATCAAACAAGTAATAACTCACATCACTGTAAATGGCGAATTAAATCAATGCATGATGTCCATGATATTGGTATTAGCTTTTTAGGTTTAGGTGAACTCTCTTAGTTTCCTTATTAACCTACATCTTGTCCATGACACATATTTTAATACATGCCGTCGTTTATCGACAATATTCTAGAATCTAGTAGATATGTCGCAGGCAAATTGTATAATCTCGCCGTTTACAAACGGTCGGCATTTTGTAATATGCCGAAAATTCGTCTTTTTCCAAAATTCTACAAAAAGACGGTCGCCAGCCGACCAGAAAGAATTTTCGGCATATTACAAAATGCCGACCGTTTGTAAACGGCGAAATATTCCAATTTGCCTGCGACAGATACATGATAAAGGATGTTGCATTTATATTTTGTATGGTCAAACATTAACAATAACAACCATTCAAACTACATTCATAATACAGCAGCAGGACGTGCGCAATCCTTCCTCTTTGGTCAATAATTGTTACGACAAAGATAGCTTTTAACCAAAAATAGATGACCGTTAGCGTGGATTATAACCAGGTTGTCTGTCAGCTCATTGCCTGGTTTAAGGTCGCACTAAATTTAGTCGCCATAAATATTGGGTTATGAGTTATAGCTGTGTCTTGTGAGTGTGATTTATTCGGTCATTTCATTGCATGAGTGTGTTCTTTTATTTGCAAGAGTTTTAAATGTGTAAATTTTGTTCGATGTTATACTCAAAGATTTATAGGTTTTCAAATAGAGTTTTTGTTTAATTATGAGAATTATGATCATTTTATTGAAGATCTTTCGTTCTCTAAAATCTTGTCCAAATATTTGGCACGTGCCACACTCTTTACATGAAAAGAACAAAATAGTACTTACGAGTTACGTTTGTTTTATCAATAGGTACTGTCCATTTTGTTGCAATTTATTATGAGCTATAAAAATAACATAAGTACCTATCTATAAATTGCAATAACAAATACCTAAAACCTAACCCAAAATAATTGAAACAGAACACAAAGTCTCTGTTAATACTTTTATGGTTATTATAATTCGGTAAATCGGTAGTATAAATATTTTATGATTGCAATTAGTGGCTGCATAACATT
This sequence comes from Colias nastes, assembly GCA_907164665.1. Lineage (NCBI taxonomy): Eukaryota > Metazoa > Arthropoda > Insecta > Lepidoptera > Pieridae > Colias > Colias nastes. The sequence continues at coordinate 17,001 of CAJQZM010036752.1, forward strand.
TTCATTGCCAATTAAACTATTTACAAACATGAAACACGCTTCGTGGGTTTGCTACAAAACTGTCATGTACACTCATATTTTCTCTACGAGTATATTCATTCCTTGCACACGTTTTTATACAAAGCAGGGAAGCTAGCGATTTCCCTACAGTCGTTTTGATTTCACTCCTTACCCTCTTGTTTGTTTTTCTCTACAGAACTGTCCCCTAACATGGGTAATTCTAGAGGGAATAATATCATAGGGCAGAATTACTATAGGCCTTTAGAGTTGCTTCGAGGATATGCTCGAAAGACACTTATTGAAGTTTCGAACATTAAGGTGTACTCATTAAGAAGGCTAAAAATGTATATGTGTATTTGTCGTACATAGAGCCCATCAGACCTAACAGCTAGATCCGAATAAATAGCAGACTTCTTTCATCCCAGAAAATGTGAGTTGAATAATGAATATAAGCTGCTTGTATGTGTTAATTATGGGATAGTTATAGGTATGTCAATAAATGTTACATTGTACAAAACCAATGCCTTGTGTGTTTTAGAAAATATACTCCGAAAATATATGTTATTATTGAAAGACCGTCCGCTGGCGCTCCGCCAGACATCCCATGTAGGTATGTCTTGTTCATGTAAAATAGACTGATTTCCTTAATATATCTTATATATAAAATTCTCGTGTCACAATGTTAGTCTGCATACTCCTCCGAAACGGGTGGACCGATTCTCATGAAATTTTCTGTGCATATCGGGTAAGTCTGAGAATCGGCCAACATCTATTTTTCATATGTACCACGGGCGAAGCCGGGGCGGGCCGCTAGTCATTTTATAATGTTCGTACTACGTGTACAAAGTATCGTCATAATTTTGTTGGAATAATGAACTTTTATAAATTGGTTTTATTGACGTACTTTATTGGTTGGCCATTGCCATATATTTAGGTAGTTTATTATAATAAGTATGTAGGTATCATAGCTTTCGCCTTTTTATTAAATTTTCCGGTTTGACCTGGTGAACTTGTTTGGATGATTTCGAAAATTCTGTATGAAATAAGAGTTATGAATTAAATGGAAAAAAAATGTAAGCCTATTTGAGAGTCACCATCCTATTTTAATATTTAACTATTTCGATTTAAGAGCAAACTGTAAGAACGTATATCTAGGTATTATGAAGATATATTATTAAGAGTTAGATATTTTAAACCAGAGGAATGCAAACCCATAATATAAATTATTTTAAGGTCCCAGTATGTTAAAACACCAGGAACACTGTTTTTGTATTTTAAATTAATTGTTATGGATTAACCCATTCCTCCACTTTTATTATAAAATTTATATACACCATGACTTGGACAAAAATTCTTGGCACCCAATAAAATTGTCAGAAAATTGTCATTTGTTGAATCTCGATGACATCTTCAATGTTATGCATGGTCCACGGACATATTTATTGCTTTTAAACATTTTTATATCACATTCAAGTATTTAGTTTTAGTAATAATCTCGAGTAAATTATATGTAATTTAAATCATGATAGAAAAAATAAACATACAGTCGTGAACGTGAAATCAAATTATTCATGTCATAGATTTCTATTCAAAAACTTAAAAAGCAAAAAAAAAATCTAAAGCCAATGGCAGATTATAGAAGATGAACTGATGATGAGCTTGTTCCCATAGAATTTATAGAAAACAAATGAAAGAGAAATGTGATAAAATACCCCATACGGAGTTTTACAAGAATAGACCAAAGTATTCAAATCTAGAAATGAAAATATGAACTTAAATTTTTGAATGCTCATTTTCACAATTTAGTACACACACGGCAAAAAAATCAACCTTGAATCAAGATGATTATATAAAAATAACATCGGAACAAGTTTAAAGATTTATAATTTTGCTACTTCCTGTGTAAATTTTATAGATACTAAAGTGGTGGATATTATGAAAGCTATAATAATTTGCCACAAATTGCCCTAAGCGGGCACTTTATGTAATAGACGTGGCGAGGAAAATCTATTCAATTTATACATGTTTTATTAAAAATTACCAACATAACATAAAGTACCTACTATTATACTTATATGAAGGTATATCAAAGTTTGAAATTTCCTTATTTTTTATTTTAAATTAATGATTGATAAATGAAAGCAATCCGATGAAATCTGAGATCTTAAAATGTCCAATGGCCAAACTTCTGTAACACTTTGGTTTACGTCAATATTAACTTTAGATCATCGATCATAATAGCGTAATAGCATCACGAGTAATAATATATTTTTTACAGCCTTGTGCGTAAGTGCAGGTTATCTTCATTGCGTCTAAAAATTGGCATCCTTTAGATTACCTCTGGTTTTTGCTAATGGCGCCTTCTAAAAATAATTATGCATGAAAATATGTTGATTGATTAGTCTATTACTTTAAAAGCTCGCAAGACTTAAACAATTTGCTTAATTTTAATGTTTTGTGTTTATTATATACCTTATTGAAAGAAGCAACAATTCAGAAAGGTCTTTAATCACTAAACTATACTTATAGAAAAATTTGGATATTTGATTCAGTAATTAGTAATTACTGTAAGTTTTCATGTTTTCAAACACTCAAAATCTAAAGCCAAGGTACTTGAATGAATCAATCAATACATCTAAAATGCTCTTGAATTAAATTAGTCTATTAGTCAAAAGCTAAGGTTACCAATACATATAATTAGTTGTAAAGCTCCAAGCAGAGTTGGACAAAGGGTAAATGCCATGGCACACCTTCGTATTGGACCTCGACCTTCTTAATCTATACGTTACGTCGTTGTCTATTGTTATGCACTTGTGTGATCGTTCTTACAATTTATAGAATCTATTTGTGAGATGGAATTAAAAAACAAGTAAGATGTGAATGTGTTAAAATGAAATTGGGAAATTCGCTTGATAACTTAAAATTGTAGATACAACGAACGAATAAGTACCTACCTATATCATATTATTTTATAAATATGTATCAATTCGCAGTTCCACCTGTTATAAGACGGTAAGATTATTTGATTAGTAGGTAGCATTTAATTTCCACTAATTTAAAGAATACAAGTGAATTCTTAAACCTACAACTATATTAAAATTTGAATCTAACTGAAATGCAAAGCCAACTTTCAAATATAATTAAATTTTATACAAGGGTCTCCAAAGGTCTATAATCTATCTCTCATTTTATACTCAATTTAAGGGTTATCGTTCCAGTACTCATTAATCATTTTAGATCTAGAACGTGTTTCTGAGATATTGTGACTAAACCTGTCTTCTATTTTTAATGCCCTTTGATGTGTGTCTATCCACTATCCAGTGTCCACTGATGTCAGCTTAACGAATTATCAACGGCCTTATCTGTCAATCAATTGTTTTTATTTTTCAAACGAGTTCATTTTTAAAATATTTGTATCGAATTTTTGTCAACAATGAAAGCTTGAAAGAGATCTGTAGAAAAAAAATACTTCTGTAGTTTCATTAATCTCATGTTTAGCGAATGGTTTTAGAAATATTTTTCACAAATGTCTTAAATTTTGTGAAAATTGAGCCCAGTCTTTCTGAATTCTTTCAGAATCATGACAGATATTCATGTTAACTTACTGAACTCGATTACCCGAAAGAATCATTAAAACTTAATATTTCAATCCATCAAGCATGATTCAAATCGTACAATACGATAAAAAATGATTACATTCTTCAAAAATGTTCAATGATTCGTAGATATCGCGATTTATCATGTTTTACAAACATCCACTATTTGTAAAACACGCTTCATTAAAGTCAACAGGTATTTCATTGTTTATTTTGTTTTGTTTCAGACAATTATTACATCGCACAACATTCTATTGTGTGCATGTGACTTCCCATCATGTTTTGCAATGTTTATTAAAACAATTAGATATAAGTACACGACTACGCCTATTATTTTATTGTATTGGGATCTTGCAAGCTAGTGTCTATTGCCTTATTAACATATAGTGGTATATTTTTTCACTCCTTCTTCATTGAAATATTTCGTATGGTATATTATACCTAACGTATGAGTTATATTTAACTATATCAACGCTTTCTGATTGCTAATGTTAATGTGACTGTCATCCATCCAAAATCTTAATCCAAACGTTTCAGTGCTAACACTCACATTTTACTCGTGTATTCAAGAAGCTCAACATTCGATAGAAAATGCAGATGTGTAGAAAGCACTCAATAATGTATCTGTTGTTAGTATTTGATCCGCCTGCTTCCAGTCTGTATTCCCAATAATTCAGGCAAACCGCCAGAGCATTAGCTTTGATTATCCATAGGAAATGCTTCACTTTTGAAGTAGCAGGTGGCAGAATTGAATGTTATGAATGAAAATTATTTGCGATCGCCTCCGCTTCCGAAAGCAATAATATCGCAGGTGGTCTCAGTCGGTCGCAAACAATTTTCTTGTCTAATATATTATGTTACAACAGATGGTAAATATGATAGTCTTTAGTTAGATAATCTAGATTAGATAGTCTTCTGTTTCTGTTTCTTAAATAGTCGAAACATTTTTGTGATTCTTTAAAAATCATTAGGTGTTCGAAATAAAAGGGACTGCTTTATATTGCTAAACATGGAAGATATTGATAGCTGAAGTAAGAAATAATTCTCATAAGAGCTTTGGCACGTCTAATGGAACGAATGGCCGAGCCCCTGACGCCATTTACTTTGCAAAGCAAGCTATTAAAATCAGTCCTGAGGTGTGTTGTGGCATTCAAAATATTTACATTAGCTGATACGCGTTTAATGTAACGTCTACTTTGATGTTGCATTATTAGTTAACTATTAGTCATCTAAGACGATACAATCATTGTCTAATATGTTAAATATTGCCACTGCCTTATACCTATCTTTAACAGTGAATATAAGACTCACTCTTAATAACACGTATCTAGTATTGCTAATTATTATTGTGAACTACAATGTGTCTTGCCGATGGTCCATCAAATAAAATACATCCACAATAATCAAACGTCGATCTAGTAAGAAGCTACAACGGGAGCAGGTTTTAGATTCTGGATAGAAATGTAATACTCTACGTGCGTAGGTACATTTATGACTAAATCTTCATAAATAATATTGATATTGGAATAAAGTCATCTTGCCAAATGTATCAAATCAATCATCAAACAAAATGCAATGAGGAGCAAAAACATCGCTGATACATTTTATAACTCATAAAATAGAATTTAATTTGCGAAAACGTACGAAACTTGTACCAATAAAAAGGCGGTTAAAATCACGATTTATAAACGACATGACAGAAATACACGCCAGAACCTCATTACACTGGAGAAATTTTTATGTTCACCAATTGTTTTTCGTTCGGTCACCTATTGTGGTTTGTGAGTAACATTGCGCACGTAAAGCTTTGCACTACATGTAGCTTTTTACATCTGTTTTCAGTGGAATCTGATTCAAAGGAACAGTTTCTTGATGACTCTTCTTTTAGAAATTGTTGGTGATAATCATTTCTTTCTATATTTCGACCACAAGCACTTCTAAAAGAACCTATGAATGAAAAAAATTAAATAATTTGATAATCACTTAAAAAATATTGATTGGATTGGGATAAAATATTTATTTTCATTTAATCAATAAAAAAGAGCGAAAAAGTTCGTGTAGAATGATGTAGGTACATCCAAAGAAAAAGAGGAGTACCCTATGGGAGTGCCTAAATCACATTCTCTACTTTAAAGATTTTCTTGAATACTTATCTACTTTGATTCTGTTTGCAATTTGTAACATACATTATAGGAGATAAAAGATCCTCGAACTTTACAAAAATCGAATAAGAACTAAATATTTGAATGCAATTTAGGTTAAGGTGATAAAACCTGCAATTTCGGAAGTAATTAAGCATTACTAGAACATTCTACAATTCGAATACATGAGGTCAAAGCACCGCAAACATTGTTCTATTCCTAGCTTTCAAAAGACAGCCTGCCTACATGAAAATATAACGGAGTATTTTAATTCTCTTTAGAATTTAAAAATAGCTACTTGACAAAAATACAAATCACATGTTATCCAAATCAATATGAACATTAATTCATAGCTGGTTTGTATTTCTTAATAACAAGAAAAAATAGCATAAGCGAATTACATAAGTTTTCCTAATTTTTCACATTTTTTTTATAACTTACGTGCTATATAAAAGAAAAACAAAAATTTCCGTAATTTTCTCACTTTAGGTGATGTTACCAGCGCTTAAAAGTTTTATTGCCATTAAACTGGATGACTGCTCGTCCCTGCTCGTAACCTTAATAATGACACAATAAATGGCCGACGTAGAATTCGATTATTTAGGGTCGTCGTACGTGAGAGGAACATACACCTTTGCTATGTTTTAATTAATTTTCTTAGGTCGGCTTAATTTGTAAGCAGAAGATTCTAGGAACTACATAAAAAGACTATAAGAACTTAGTTACATGGAAAATCTAATTTTCAGATAAAATTTTGTTTTTTCTTTCAGTAGGCTCAAATCTTCGAAAATTATATGGCCAGAACACAATAATATTTTTCGTGGGCTTATAAGCGTTGATTTGGATATTTCTATATGGCTTTTTAAAATAACTTTACGATCCAACTATAATATGACATCCCATTTATCCATAAATCCCTTAAAAGCACGTAATAGTATTACATTTGTTTGTTTCAAATAAAATTTGCAAATACATACAGGCTTACAGCGCGTCATATATCATGACGCTTTGGACAAAATGACTCCTTTTAACTAGATAAATCATTTATAATGTAATTAAATGTCCTAGGTGCAATAAACCTTGGAAATATATTGGTGATATCTGCTAATAGTCTACGCTTAACTGTGCTGATGTCAAGGTAAATGGCATTTAATTTTATTGTGCAATATATTTCATACTGAATTATGGCAATTGCTTTCCTGTATGATACAGTCTGGACAACATATTTTGGGTGTAATCATGTCATTGCTATAATTCAATCGTTACAATGTTATTTTATAGCACTCATATTAAAATTTATTTGGTCTACATTAATAATTTGTGCTTGTTATGTCGGTGCTCTTTACCAGGAACCTTCTGTATTATTTTCTCACACATGAAAATAGCAAAGGTTCAAATATATCATTAGAAGAATACTACGTATACCAATATCTATATCGTCTAAAGAACTCATCACACTTACCGTATAACCATCTCCAGAACATCTTCCCGTTCGAACACCTTGCAATACAGATGGAGAATCTTAAGGCAGGTGTACTGGAGCCCTGTCCAGGTGACGTCAGCAGACTTGAGGGCCTGATCCCAGGGGCAGTTTTCATGTCTCGACAGGCACAACATGCCGTCGCGTTCCGTCTCCGTTGGAGGCATTTAATCTTTGGTCAATGTTGATCTTTGGTAGTTTTACTCTGAACAAATGAAGGAATTGCTATACCGATTGTAAACGGAAGAGAACTTTAGCCAATGTTACCGATTCATAATAAGCTTTTACTCATAATGATTATTAATTACATAGAGTATTGCTCAGTGAATAGTGTTAACTGCGCAGTTATCTCAAATGGTCCGTTAATCGTGAAGTAATATTACCACGCGATTTTATTAATGATCGTGTTTTAATATTATGATATTGCTTTTTTAGAAAATTACAATTTTAATCATTGAGATATATACATATGGAGACGACACCGCCTACATCACTTATGTTCCGCTCAACATACGCCATATGGCGTAACTGCACGCTCATTTTTTATTTGTTTTAAAGTGAAACGTATCAAATATGCCTTCGTGTGTGTTACGATATTATACAAATAATACGGAAAAGTGCAAAGGAATAACTTTCATCGGTAAGTACCTAACTAGATAATAATTTTTAAAACTTAGAGCAAAAAAATGGCGCACAGATTTTGTTCGTGGTGTCTCCTCCATACGTAGTAATATTATCTCAATGATTTTAATAACTTTTCTTTTTGTTATAATGCGAAAAAATACTCGTATTTCTTTTATTTCGGATAATTATTTTATTACCTTTTCTGGTGTTTCATACTGTATAATTAATTATGTATCTAAAATTTTAAATCTGAAAGAATGCATGAATGTGAATTACGAAGTTGTGTATATTTTCTAATGAAAGAACTGATAATATGATTGCAATACCAGTTAGATGCCTGGAATAAATAGTATGTCGGCTTCTTTATCCCTTTTACACGAACGTCATACCGCAGTATAAAACTAGTTTTATAATAAGTTTTTATATACTGTTAGACTCAATAATAGAAGTGGTAAAAACCCAATAAATACTGAGCTTAAAGTGTGATCATTGAACTTGTTCCTTTCCATAAAAGGCATGCAATACCGCCATGAATGTATGTTGAACTTCAAACAAAATTGAACCTTATTAGGACAAGATGTTGTGTTACTAGAAAAACTTATTAAATTATGAACTTAATAAGTGTATATACTTGTATTAGTTTGTATGTAATATAATTTAAGTTAAATTATCTTTTTATAGGAGAACACATAAATAAATTAATTAATTATATTCTGCCTTTAAGGCACTCAGACACGGCTTATTCATTCGAAGACATCTTTTCACGAGGACTAAGAGTATGCTCATTTCTAAGGAAAACAATTTCCTCCGGACAGAGCAATAACTCTGGAGCCAACAATGAAGAACATCTCAGACATACCAAGACGTTTTATTTTCCCATTGCATTGAACCAAAAATTCAATTAAAGGAAGCATATCGTTACAAATTGTCCAATAAGAAAACTGAGCGCTCGTAGGAAGTTGTAATTTAAACAATTCATTGTTTGAGACACGTAGCGCAGTACAGGTAAATTAGCTTGGAGAAATTTTTGCGTTTGTAGTAGTGTATGGTCAGCAAATAAAATAAAACAACATTTTATTTTTAGTTTTTATTTTATATACATATATAAGGGATTTTAAATTAAACTATATATTGTGTTTCTCCTCTGAAAAAGATGAGACTTTATTTTAATATTTGCACATTTAACATACGTATAACTTTTACACTAACAATGTTACTAAAATGAAAAATTTACTAACCTGAAAAAGAAACGACATTTAAAGTTTAATTCTTTAGTTTGAGAAGTCAAAGGCTTGCCTCGACCATGTTTTAACACTGGAGCCATTTTGAATTAACAATATAAAGTTACAACACTTACACACAAATTAAACACTTCAACAAATATTATAACAATACAAATAATAACAACAATCAACAAATACAAAATTTAACAATTAAACTACTAGACCGGGAGATATTGACACAAAATTTCGAGTCATTTGTAACAGGATGGCGGTTCTACAGGGGTCTTAGTACGCAATGACAAAAAGAAAAACGATGGTGTGAACGCTGGTACCGGCGCGGGCGGCTTAGTCGCGTGGGCGTTAGTCGAACTCGTCGGAAAAATAGCGAAGTCAAACAATTTGTAATACAAAAATTTTAGAATTTACCGATAGCCCATAAAAAAGAAGTAGGCGGTAGTGTCATGCCATACTTTTCCGGTGTGACTTACAGCCCGCCATACCGACGCGAATGTGTTGATTTAAAAAAAACAATTCAACCATTTGTACCAGGCTAACTTTTGCACAGGTAACCATCGTCGTGCAGCCATTTACGAAAATCGCCATGCCATACTTTTCGGACGATTCCAAATGGTCGCCATTCCGCCGAAAATCTGCAAATTTTTTTTTTCGCCGAACCATTTGTACCACCCTAAATTTTTTTTTCAACAACTCCTGAATGATTATAAATAGAAGTGTGATAATGCCATACCTGTGGGAGGTGGCGAATGTGTATAAGATTTTTTTTATTGTAAGATTTTATTCGTATTTTGAACGATTAGTAACAGTATGGCACTAATTTTTCCTGTAAGTTTGAGGTTCAACGAATATAAATACAAAATTTCAAAGATCTAGGTGGTGGAAATATTCACTTATATAAATTAATACTAAATTAATTTTTCAAGTATGGCAGCACTTTTTCCCCCTACTAGAAGTATGGTAAATATAATAATGGTCACATTTTATCAAATACTCTCCAAAAATCCAAATGCAATACTGGAACAAAAATTTTGGCGAAAAAAAAAATTTTTGCGACCATTTGGAATCGTCCGAAAAGTATGGCATGGCGATTTTCGTAAATAGCTGCACGACGATGGTTACCTGTGCAAAAGTTAGCCTGGTACAAATGGTTGAATTGTTTTTTTTTAAATCAACACATTCGCGTCGGTATGGCGGGCTGTAAGTCACACCGGAAAAGCGGAAAAGTATGGCATGACACTACCACCTACTTCTTTTTTATGGGCTATCGGTAAATTCTAAAATTTTTGTGTTACAAATCGTTTGACTTTCGCTATTTTTCCGACGAGTTCGACTAACGCCCACGCGACTAAGCCGCCGGTACCAGTGTTCACACCATCGTTTTTCTTTTTGTCATTGCGTACTAAGACCCCTGTAGAACCGCCATCCTGTTACAAATGACTCGAAATTTTGTGTCAATATCTCCCGGTCTATACGTAATAATTATAATTTTTGAATGAAATGTGTGCTTTATGTTCTAGCGGTACCAAACGACTGCACGTGGCACCTGCGGACAGCGTAAACTGGTTTATTCTGGTTTTGTGCGTGTTTCCACTTTCCACTATCAAGTGACGATTTATTTATTTGTTTTGTTTCGTAATTATTATGGTCAAATATTAATTATGAAACAAATTATTATGGACACGATATTTTATTGTTTCACGGTAGTCGCCTTGTCGTTTGCTCAAGGACGTGAAATTGAATGATATATTTTTTTTTATAAAGTTAAAACCATTTTCTTTCAAATAAAAACTTGTTTTTATTGAAAACAAAAGTGTTGCTAGGAATAAGTATAAAATTAAATAGTAATGTTAGGATATCGAAACATTTTTGTATAGGCCAGAACGATATAGTGGAAACGCGCTCTAAGATCTGAGTAATATACACACCACTACATATGCAAAAATTTCTCCAAGCTAATTTACCTGTATCTTCGACTGAGTGAGCGCAAAATACTTTGTCTTAGGAAGATGTAAAAATGTATTGCAATTTTATTTACATTTCTTAAAGTCCACTGGTTACCTAATCGTATTTTATTAAGATTATCTAATTATTTCAAAATGAAAGACAGCACCAAGTTTTAGTTAGTATAAACAAAGTCGTTAAATTTAATTTATAGTATCTTCAAAAATTATGCGTTATTTAAGCAATACCATGACGAAAAACTCAAAAAACTACGTAATCCTATTAAGTTAATTAAATCTATAAATATTAATTTTATTCGTGTTTATCATAAACAGCAATAACCTTATTAACTGGATAAATTGACACACTTGTCACATTTAAAATGAACATGAAATAAACATTAGATCCGTTTATTTGGTCAACATGTCCTTTGTTGGTTATCTTTTCTTTATCTTAAATAGTAAAACGTATTTGGATTAACTCGTAATGATTTTCAAAAAAGCAGTTTACTTCAATGTTAATTTTTTATGGTTTACACGTGTACCTATTACAAGATTTTTCGAAAGTTTGTGGTTTAGACACACATTAAAATGTGTAACACACAGTAAATAGTTACGATGTTTTAGGTGTTTGGTTTGAACTTTTGTTGGATCTTTGATTGAATTTTACAATTGAATTAATTTCATTGCATTATTAATAATCAATAAAAAATAACACATAACCTAATATTTATAAACTAAATTATACACAGAAAACGAAGTCATATGATATTAATACTGTATCTTAATTACTATTTTTCTATTGCGGAGATAAAATAGTGCGCAAGCGCTCTATAATTTATTTAAAGACTCTCTAGCAATTATTAAACGTCTGGAAAATATTTTCTCATAAAAACCACACGATGACAAATATTTCCTTTTAATCCCTCCCGACAGATATTTATAAAGGTGTCGTTAGACCGACGCGGACGATAACGCAGTGAAAAACGCACCGCACTCCATCACAGTTCATTACTTTCAAATCTAATGGAAAAGAGTATATTTGTGATTTATTATACTCCGTATATAACGTTGGTTTAATGCTCTAAGTATATAACTGGCTATGATATTAATATTTTTTTGAATATATGCTTGTATTTTTTGAGTTGTTATTTGTAAATTTATATGCAAAACTTCAACTGACTACGCTTTCACGTTAAATTATGTTTTGAATTTGTCTTTTAGGTAAGTTAATAGTATAAATGTTTCGCTGTTATACTACATGCCCTCTAATTTTATTTCGGAATCTGTGACGAAGCGTGATTGAGTTATTCACACAAAGCGTACAACATAAATTATTTTGCAGTTAAAAGCGTAGGTATTTATTTATGCACACACACCCATAATGAGAACTCTATAAAAGATCATGTAAGTAATTGTTATTTTTAAGAATTTACCGTTGTAGGTACGTTTCCAAACATAATCTTATGAACATTTAGTAAATTTTTCCAAGTATTGACAAAATATTCCTTATTATCTATCTATTTATATCTTCAACACCTTATAAGTTACATTCGGTTATTCTTGCTACATTAATTCTAAAAATAACAAACAAAATGTTAGTATGAAGAGCCGTTGTGATTTCGATTTATCGCTTGTATCTCATTAAAATAAATGGCGTGTAAAATTTAATGCGCATCATTATTGCTTTGACTTCTTTATTATGGCTTCGAAGTTCGATGTAGATATAAAATTATTAATGGTAGTAAAAAATCCAAACTTGAGTTTTATATGCGAGGAACAAATGCGAGTTTAGGTACTTACAGTTTTCTATATGGCTTTCTGGAATAAATTGAAAAAGAAAATTAAGAAGTGATTATTCTTTTACTATATGTATCTAAGATAATTATTCCCCTGTCATGATATACCTGTGGACCTAATTAAGGTAAGCCGGAACAAAGAAATATGACTTGAAGCGATTATTACATTTCTATTTACGAGACAATGCAAATTAGATTATATGCAGTCTTTGAGATGTAAGGTTTCGAATGTATATAGGTCGAGAACCGTTTAGCTGGTTGGAGCTAAGTATCGACTTGGATTTATTTATGTATTATATATTATATAATTTTCACATGTGTTGCGTAGTGCGTACACACACTAGCAAGATCCGATGTAAGTTCAATGATCCGAGTGCTCTTAGCAAATAAATCACAAAAGTGATATATAAATCATATTTTGGTAATGAGCTAAATTTACATGACATACATATGAATTTACTTTAATGTAAAAATGTATGTAAACTTCAATCTTTCAAATGTTTATTCCTTTCATTGTTTTTTTGATTCATCTTTCAGAAAATATTTTCTTGTTTTTAAATTTACAGGTGACCGTAAGCCACGCGCTTCTTCCGGGAAATATAAAAAACAAACATATCGTTTATTTATATTTAAATCAACCTGCGAACACGGTATATTTCTTAACTATTGTAACGCTGACAATCTGTATAATATACAGATGGAACACTCGCTGTGTATTGTATTGTATACCTATTTTTTTTATTTTCTTTAATCTCAATTGATGACTAACGAACCTTGGATAACTATTTTTTTATCATTCAAGTCGTGTGATGGTAATGTAAACGTATTAGACATGTTTCAAACAACGCTTTGCTTAGCAATAAATGTTTAGTTTCTTTACAGGATACAAACATGATGTCATATGGTGAATGGTTTTTAATCTGTGGTAAGTGACAGTTTATGTGACAAATACAAAAATATAATCTGTGCAACGTTGACAGTTGGTTTTTGTAAATATGATATAGAGGGTGTTCAAAAGTAAATACCAACAGTAACAAATTCCACAAATAAATTTTCATTTCATTTCCGATTACGATAAAACCTCTTGTAAATAGGTATGTAGGTACTAAAAACATTTATTCGCGCCTTTTTAATATTTATATCACAAAAACTTTTTTTTTTTTTTTTTAAGTGGAGAATGCATTTAGGCATACCCAGAGCGCTCGGGGAAAGGGCCCTGGGTTATGTCGGACTCACCCTGCAGAATGCAGGGACCTACCGACTAAACTCCACTGTGTTCCACCGTGCCGCTGTATTGACGGAGCCGCGGGTATTCGTTAGAACGCATCCGCAGACATATCACAAAAACTGACCTTAAGTGCTTTATATGATTTGTTTCTTATATGGAGAGTAGACTAACCAACTGACAAGGTTTATTTAAAGATTAAATATAAGATAAACGCTGCATATTACTACATCGTGACATAATAACAAACAATGCGGTATATTTCGTGAAGGTCGGTTTCTTATGTAAATATAGGAAATTGCGAACATTAAAACAAAATGATAAAGTTAATAATTTTGTGTTCAACTTCGGCATGAGTTTAATAAGTACCTACCAAGTCTTTGGATTTTATAACACAATATTTTTGAAAAAGACTCATTAATTTCTTGGGACGCCTTCCCTTTGCAAAAAAGCTTAGTGTCGTGCGTATATTTTCACAAAGACAATAAGTAGATAACTTTATATTTTGTTTTAGAGTTTAGATTCTAGTTAAATATACCGACATGCACGCATGATACATTTGATAAAAGCACAGCAAAAACAACTACAATAATAAACAGTCTGAATTTCAAAGTCGTGTTCACAAGTTTAGCATCCGACAGCATCCGACTAGACCAAGGAAGTTGTTCATTGAAAGAATACCGACCATAACTTTTTGCAACATTTATATGAAACACATCCGCTTACTTTGAGCGGTTGGATATATTTAAATTATACCCGGCTAAAACAAACACACTACAGCTGGGTATCATCAGCGTTGAAGTACATCGTCGATTATTATTTTCATTTCATTGTGCGAAATTAAAACAGTTCAAAGGAATGGTCCGGAATCGATGTTTGTATTAACCTTCGCCTTCCTAATGTTTGCGGGCATTTATTTAGATTGTATAAATATTATCCATTCAGTTACATGACTGGATGTTCTTTATGTTATAAATGCATGGAGGATTCTGATTTATGTAAGGATATTTTTTCTCCTAGTCTGATAATGTTACAGCGTATAAGAAACTTAGTTGGTTGAAAGTTCGGACCTTTATTTTGATAAATGTATCTGCCCTTCTGTATATCTAGTAATTCCACACTTTATCTACTGTAAATTGTTCAATAGTAATCAATTGCATCTTCACATAATATTTATGTCTGTTTTAAATAAGCCATTAAATTTTTATTAAAAAAATACCGAAAGTACTATCTTTCACTTACGTCACAATACTTTGGGCACTCATATATTTGACCGGCTTATCCGTTAACACGGAAAAACGTTAATTTAATTAAACCATATTTATGGTGACTGTCACGTTATATGAGAGCTATCAAAGCTACGGGAGCGGCAGCCTTGGCCAGCGATAAAATAAAATACTGCAGATATTACGCGAAAGCGCAATTTTACCCGAACGATGAGCTTGACGTAGGCAACTTCCAAAATATGATAAAAAATCGTTCATGCGCAAAGGGGACAACAGCAGCAGCAAAATAGGTTGCATTTATTTATGTAGATGTGTGACTCTAATATGAAATTAAGTTTATATAATTTTAACTATAGGTAGGTACTTAGTACTTACAATATGTTTTTGTTGTGAATGCTATACATTGAACGAATACCTAATTAATTAATTGAATAATAAATTATTTTTACTTCAAACACTCTATATGGCGCGTGCGCATTTTTGTCAAAGTTCGTGAAAGCAGAAATGATATGTAGATTTTCATTTAGAAAAAAATAATTTAGGTCGAAATAGACTACAAAAAAATAAATCTGTTGTATCAGTTTAAACGTATGTGTTATTTCAATTTGTGAATAAAATTAAATCAAAATATTGTTTTCCCGAACATAATCTCAAACAATTGCGAGATGTCATATTGACATGTGAAGTTGAGACACAAGATGGCGGATTGTACAATGACAGATGACAGCACAATAGATGTTTTGACACAGATACATTTCTATTTGCATTACAGATACAGTGAAAGGACATCGAAAACAACGGAGATTTAACGGCCACAATATCGTATAATTTATCTTTTCGACATTAGCAGTAAATTATTCTCTTTGTAGAGACATTTGCTAAGAATAAATGGAATTGAGTTCTTTGCTTTGGTAATGTGTTCTGTATTTTCATATTTCTTTAGTACTTACTTGTTCATGATAAATATTAGGTATTAAATCGTGGAAAATGTTCAGGAAATATATTTCACCCAACAAAATTATTTTCTACCTAAGAACATAATTTATAATATCTCTTGTCCATCTGAATCATAATAATATCATGAATGACGTTAGAGTTTGTATTATATGAATGAACGTACGTACGTACGAACCAAGTACGAACCTTATTCCGGTTCAAAAATATACATACCTTCGGATGTGTTAAATTATAAACAACAGCGCTGATTGACAACACGTATAGGAACAGCTTATTACATAACGCCTTCAGGCTTCACTTATACGATGAATATTTATTTAATTACATATAATCATCTTTATTTCAATCGGATGTATCTGAAGTTGGATTAGTTGAACGTAAACTACATAAATTATGCAGTGGACTACATAATTTATAGTATTGCATTTGTTTACGTGACGTTTCATCTGTATTTATTAAACAAAATATTTTTCCTGAGGTTAAAAACTTTTCCTCGTCTCGGGACCATTTCGCTCAATCATAAGTAACGCATAGATTTTAATTTAGTACCGACTTCTTTTCTTTTTACCAATACCCCAGATAATACAATACTAGCCAATACTATAATCACAACTATAATAGTTAAAACAATTTATACTTGTAAGCAGATTAAGTTCTATTTTTGAAATAACTGTTTAATTTATTATATTTTTATTTGTTACTTCAACTCTAATAAATAGACAATAGAAAGAAAGTATACAGAACACGTAAATTCTTCAGGAATTATTGATGCACAGATGAGAAAGCAACATTTGCTTAACAAATGAATTGCGCCCCACAACGGTTTGTTCTACGCCAATTACTGGATAAACTGTTTACATTTTTAATTAAATATTGACTAGGTTATGTGGCACGAACGTCATACGTTTCTGCTTAGGGAGGTAAGCAGAATCACTCATCTGTATCTATATGTTATAATAAAATTATGTCCCCAGGATTAATAATGACATCATTAGATACCTTTTATTATTTATTTAATATTTTGGAATATGAGAAAGAAAATTTCCTCAATTTTCCTGGGAAAAAAATTGTTTTCTGATCCTCCCTACTTCTATTAAAAATAAAAAAATCATCGCTGTATTACGCAGGTCTGCTAAGAAAATATAAAAAATAGAATAAATATTTAGCGGATTCAAAACCACCTTGAAAATTGAAATCGATTTAAAATGACAACACTTTTCCTCTTCACATAAAAACGTGAAATTTTCAGAATTAGTGTATGACGTTTGGTTATAAACTATATCAAACGTAGACTAAACTAACCTGACATGTGTCAGTGTCTACAAAAAAACGCGTTGAGTGCAAATACTGCCATGAAATAATCGCATCGTATAATTAGAGTTCAATTAACGGTGTTCCAATTTTCTAATTTTAAATTTATCTTTACAGAAAGAAACATTGTATCCCTACACATTCATCATTTTGAAGATCGAACGATATTCAAGATTGTTTTTTTTTTTAATCTGTGTCACAAATTTGACAATACATATATTATACTCTGTGGAACGCGCTTCTTATAAAAGCTCATATGAATCATGGTTTGGAATGCTGTGAGCTGTCCCGTAAAGCTAAAGAGGAAGTAGATTAGTAGAGTAAGGCTTTAAAGATTTGTTTCCAAATTGTGTAATTGACATTTATTTGATTGTGTGAGTGTGATTTATTTTGATCACAAAGGAGAAATTGATAGCTGAATTAGTCGTAAGTTTAACTTTCCAAAATTTTTTAGAAATAAATTCGAAACATCAGTAAAGTGAACCAGTTAGAAGAGGTAATAAGATAGGTACCTATACGAAAAATCTATTCATAAAATAACATTTTATTCATGTTCCTAATAATCCACAATGTCAATTTAGAAAATAAATTGGATAGATAGAGTATGATACAGTACTTGTGGGGAAAATATAATTTTGATACACTTTTTTTTGTTTGGCAAATTACCAAGTAGGTATCATATTCTATGATTAATGTTACAACAAATAAACAAGTCTCTTTTATTAATTTATCGTCACATAACGGCTTGTCATAATATTTTTTTAAGCCCAGTGCATAACATGCTTTTCATGCACCATAGAAGATTCCTAATTTTACATTAGGTAAAATATCGGATTTACAACTCTCTCGTTTTTGCCTATTTTATTCAGTATTTCATTTTAATAGATAACAGAGATAATAGAATCAGTAAATTCTAAGCAAATAGGTATGATTGAATAGAAAATATTTATTCGAAGATTTTCGATGCTACGATTTTAATGCCGTCTCTGTTCAAGAGACTTCTATAGGTACCGTCAAAGCTTGCTATTAGTCGCTACAATATTAGTTATTCAGGTTAAATAATAATTACTGAAATGAGTGAAGGCAGGTTTATTATAGTAGGTATCTGATACTATGTACAGGCTATGCATGTACGTAGTAACTATTTAGTAGGTACCTACCTACGTAATGTCTGGTTATGATCACTGCAATTGATTGACTTCCAAGAGACAGACAGGCAGACTTTCAATACATAACTATACCTACCTAAATAGAATGCTGAAGAGATTGTTTGAATTACTACCTAATCTTTGTTTACGATAAAAATCGGACGGTGTGGATCTTTTCAGGAAACATGTGTCGAGTGTCGACAGTCGATTTAGTTAAACCTACCGTACAGTAAAGTACCTAGTGTACCTACAGTACTAAGAGCCCTTTTAGTATTTGCATTGACTTTTTAACAATTCCATTTTATGGGAATGTTCCCAAACTAGTATACAAATGGAATTGTCACGTTTTGGTTGTGTTAGTAGGCTATGTAACATAAAAAAATAGTACCTACCTAGGTACCTACTTTCTTTATTTTTAAACTAGAATGACTTCCGAACGAAGACAGGCTTCTACGGGCACAAAATCTAAGAAATATACCTAGGTAGTAACCTAGTTATGACATAGTAAAAATTTAGTACCTAATCTGTGGTAGGTATAGGTATAACGTTTATATGGCCTACTATGTTTACTGACTTGAAAACTTTTTTGAGTTTTATCACATTCTCGGTACTCGATGACGAACTCACCGCGCCGCGGCCGTGAGGATAATTTATTGGAAAACAATTACGGACCATTTGCAAGACATTGTTTCACGACAACCGTGAATAAAGTACGATGTATGAAACGAAGAAAAAATACTGAGTCAGTTTCGTATTGAGACACGATAGGTGTAATTAAAAGTAAGGTTAATCTAAAAACTTTAAAGATCTTATAAAAATTGGTACCTAATTGCTATAGTTTATTGATAAAAACTATAGGTACCTATTGATTGATTACTTCAATTTAATATTTTATGTCTTATGTCAGACCAATACTAAGCTGAACTCAAGTCTAACCATAATATGTGTAGTATTAGGCTTGTAGGTATTAATGTTTATTTTTATTTTTAATTGGCTTGAAAATACACGTAACATTGGCTAATTAATATTTATAAAAAATATAGGTATACAAACTGCAAAATTACTCACATACCTACTTGTTATATGCAACGGTTGTAAAATATTTTCATGTAAAAAACCATTACAATTAAAAACTTCTAAAATATTATCTATGGAATTATCTTATTATCGGTCACTTGCAATTCCTTCACGAACTATCTACTATACACTTAAAAAAACACTATTATCACTGGCTATCACAATAAAAAGAAAAAAAACTATTCTATTTTCGAATTTGACATCGCGTACGGCGAATCCTTCCGGAGCGCATGTAGCAACGCGCAATAACAGCGCCTTTACGTTCCGACTCGCAAATGACAAATGCGCGTCAACGGGTTCGACTTCGACGTTTGTTTACCTCCGGCCGCGGCGTTTCGCTCGCTCGCGGCTCAAGTTCAAGGGATTGTGAAAAGGAACGTGCGAAGTAACCAGCGGCGCATGACCTGTGATTATACATCTATCTAGTAGCAAGACTCGGCTAATTGACAGGTTGGGAGGGTCAATATAGGTTGGTGTGATTTATTTTTTCTGTAAGCCGTTCGTTGCGATAATCTGATAGCGGCAGTACACATGGGTGATGGGGCCAAGGCGTTGGGCCAACGTGTTGGGAAAAAATGAAGGATATCAAGATTCCTGTTCACACATTGGCGTACTGATCATTCTGCATTGGCGCTTCAAAGATGGACGTAGTCCGTAGAAGTTCTTGCAGCCGCGGCAATTTATTTATACAGTGCGTTTAATTATTACGTACATGTGCACCAGCCACCAATAACAATGGGTGTACTCTGCCGTCTGCGATGATACCATTTTTCAGTCTCTATTTTCCTTTTTTTAATTTCTGTATAAATAAAACATTATTAAAAAATATGTTTAGATTTTTTCAAATGTTTAAAATGTGTACATTTTACATTTAATTTAATTTTAACTACCTATAAAACGAAACTAAAGATTACGGACGAATGTATTGATTGGTGATATTTGATACCTAATATTATTTATGTAATAAAGCACAATTTGATCAAAATCATGCTCATTGTATATTGTTATTTAATTTTTAAAAACAAGTAACTGTTTCATACTATTTTACTCATTTTATAAATATATTCATTTTTTTATCGAAAATGTATGAAAGTGAGTTATGAAAAACTTAATGAAAAACATCTAGAATAATATAATAAATAGAAAATAAAACATCTAATTTATTGAGTCATATGATTTTTATTTTTGTGTAGTTCATGCCGTGGATTCCAAATTATTCCTTCATGTCGATACAATTCTACGAATTGTAAAACCTCATTGCTTGTCCACATCGGCGCCGCCATCGCTATCGGAACATGGAAACGTAAATTTCATTGACGCGCAACGATACTGTCTCCGCTGACGAGTAACAACAAACTGAACAAGACACCAACGGCAACCGGCAACGTGTGAACGCTGTTTGCGGAGCGCGCCAAGATCCTTTGAAGTGTGCACAAAAAACCGACAACATTCGGTTGGCCTGCCAATATTGGCGCCAACTAGGCTAATGAAGCCAACATACCGCCAAGTAGCTCTCTACACGTTGGCCCAATCCGTTGGCCCAACACGTTGGCCCCATGTGTACTGCCACCATTATGGAGGGAGCGGTGATGTCATTCGGAATACATTGTGATAAAAGCATTGTTGATAGTGAAACTAAGTAGGTTAAGTAAATGTAGAATCTTATAGTGCTACAAATATTTAATGACATTTTAGAATGTAAACCTGACCTATCCATACTTCCATACTAATATTATAAATGCGAAAGTAACTCTGTCTGTCTGTCTGTTACTCAATCAATCACGCCTTAACTACTGAACCAATTTGCATGAAATTTGGTACCTATAGAGATATTTTGATACCCGAGAAAGGACATAGGCTACTTTTTACCCCGGGAAATAGGATAGGTTTTATCCCGGAAATCCCACGGGAACGGGAACTATGCGGGTTTTTCTTTGACTGCGCGGGCGAAGCTGCGGGTGGAAAGCTAGTTATAATATAAAACGTCTTAAAATTTAATACCAAGTTATTTTATAATATCATGTTGTTAATTTATTTAAGTTTCACAGCTCGTATCGTTTTTTTTTTGTATGATAATGTGGTAATCGTTTAGCCGTTAATCACTTATTAATAATACCGTAGCGTAGGTAGTAAGGGCTCGAGACTTCGAGTAGCGAATTTAGGCCGTGACTATCTTATCTGAGATTGTGTCTCGGAAATTAAATATAACTCAATTTTGTATATGTATCCCCGCAAGGTTAACATTTCAAAGTGTTAGGAATGGATAGAGGATTGTATATGAATATTCTATATACAGTATGAGTGTAACGTAAAAATGATAAGGGACACCTCACACCGGACAGTGGAAATTGTCTGTCAAAAAAAATTGCTATGTGACTTATAATTTAAGAAATTGCTTGCAAAGTTGCAAATTGCAATGACTTAAATAATAGGTAGGTATTATGTATAGATAGGTATGAAACTAAATTAGCAATATACTTACATAGTAAACCAATTGTCTATTTTACCTACCTATAATAATAATTAAAAAAAATATAAATAATTTTTCATTCAACGTCCTGATTGGATTGATAATAAAAGTTTAAAGTTTAAGATAAAGATTAAAGATTAAAAATTCAGTAATGTTTCATCTTTTAATAAAATAATTTCATAGTTCTGCAGCTAATGTTTTTGTGAGTAAGTAGGTATACAAAACATAATTATATTAACATATCATTAATCATTATGTTTTGCATGTGCCGGTGCGACAGTAAAGACTCAAGTCACTACTGTAGCGAAGATTTACCTAGGAACATAAATAACAAACATAATATTTTGGAATCTGAGATGAAACAATGAAATGGAATGTCTGATAAGTCTATTAAAATTTACATACAAAATAATTAGTTTACTCAGTTACAGGATAACAAAGAAAAAAAAATCACTAATTGAGATTGAAACAGACATATGTAAAACACATGAATTATTTAGTTCTATAAAATCAAATTCATATTATACTATGTATATTTTTTCTAGAAATAATATACTTTTGATTCAATTTGTTCGATTTCCGTAATTTACAATAATTATTTACGTAATTGTAGGTTTACGTGTTAAGCCGCTAGATGTCGTCGGTATGCCGTTATAAGTGTGAATATTTATTTTAATCAATATTAACTCTACTCAACAATAGATGGCAGCATGGACGTATTTTATAAAGTTGACATAACATAAATAATATTAAAATACGCTTTATTTATTTTAAATATTTTTAAATAGATACAACGATTTGAATATTTCTTACAAAATTGTCTACCTACCTACTTTAATGTCACTATTGAAGAACTTTACATGTTAAACAAAAAATGTTTCATTGATGTATTAGGTACCTAATAATTAATTAATAATATTATAACGTTAAAACTTATTCATTAACTTTCTCTACATGAAAATTTCAGGTTTCTGGAATAAGGGAACAAAGAAAGAAATCAGTCACTCTTTGTTTCATTATGAGTGACTCACAAAGCTTATTGTGTTTAATTTTGCGAAAACATTTGACTAATATGCATAAATTAAAATTCTTCCTAATTGTAACCTTATCACTATGAAATACAGTTTATTTTCTGTAAATTGTCATTGGCTGAGCTGTAACAAAATTGATAAGTTTCAAATTATGTCCGGGTTTTATCTTGAAATCTACTCTAATATGGGGCATTTTGATAACTTATCGGAAACATTATTCTTACAGTGAATGAAACTAGTAACAGTCGATTGGAAAATAAAATCAATTTCCTTGAAACCATTGTCAATAACAGCTACGAAGTTTTGAGAAAAAATTACCAGGATTAATATATTTTTTATTAGAAAATTTAAACAACATAAAACGTTGCCAGTATACCTACTAAATAAATAATAGGTATTTAGTTTTTTTTCTATAACATACTATTATATAACCATCTTATACGATTATTTACGTTAAAAAATGATCCTAATAAGTTTTTATTTTTTTCAGACTGCCGTAGAGCCTGCGAGCTCTTAAGCACGCGCCTCTTAATCGTCACAATCCAAGAGTTCATTAACCCCATGATATAAAAAGGGCTTTATTTTAGATTTACAAGACCACATAGTTACAAGTTAAAACTGACCTGGTGGTTTACCCCCACTTAATTTTAGTGAAGAAAAATAAAGTACAGAGCACGAGCGAAGCCGCGGCCGAAAGCTATTGTAGCTAAATCAATACTTCTAATATTGTAAAGCTGAAGAATTTGTTTGGTTATAATCCATATACCAAGGAAGGCTATAATATAACATCACGCTTCGACCAAGAGGAACGGAGTAACAATGAAAAATGTTGCAAAAATATTCCTTAGGAGTGCAGACGAAACTGCGTGGGTCAGATAAATATATTCAAATCTCATATCACATACTTGTTTATGATACATGCACTCAACTATCCCACCGTCTATTGTAATTAAAACAATTAAAATGCAAGGCCGCATTTATTAACCCCAATGATAAACGAATGACATATTGCATTTCTTTCATATAAAACGCAAAACGAACGACAAAATTAACTGATTTTTGATAAGAGTTAATTTCCGATATATTTTTTGTTTGTGTTATACTTAAAAGAAAGTAAGAACCATCGAGTGTTTTGTAATACTTTCACTGCATAAGTTATGGGGTTGAAAATAATAATTCATTTTTTATTTTTTATGCTTTTATAAAAAAATCTAATCGTCTCTTTTAGTCAGTGCATCCGCAATTTGAGTAGTAGTGCAGATAATAATAAAGTACTATACACAGGTTATACCTAGGTACAATATGCACATTTCTATGCAGTTAGTGTCTAATAAAGACTTCTTAGATCCTCAATTGCTATTATCATCCATATTGAAGAATATAACATGCTCTTGAAAAGTGTTGCGAACCTTGAATAACTCGTGACGAGTGACGACGACGAGTCAATAACGTTTAATTTATTTCCAGACATATTTAGCGACATGCAATTTGCAACACACGAAACGGTTTCTTTTCCTAATATTGTTTATAAAAATATTGTGATTGACTAGCTATGTCTTGCGGTTTCACTCGCGAACAAAACCTTGAGAGAACTTTTTTTTTTAAATAAAGGTCTAACCTAACCTATCTTTATCCAACTATTTTCATATCATATTTGAAAATTCCAAATAACAGACACACAGACAGTAAGACAGTCTGTATGGATTTTAGCAATAAATATGTGAGTAATAAGTCAGTTCATATAAAACACATGTATTAGCTTTAAAATGGTCATATCAGAATAGATTTATCGTGTTACATTACAAATAACAAACGACTGCACAGTGCAGTATCTATGGCAGTATACACACTAATGAAATCATCGTTCATATAAAGTTTAGTGTGTAGGTCCTACACAATGTTAATGTAATTCAAGTATTGGGCACATTTTAACAATATTTAAACGAAATTTGTTGTATGATGAAATTTAATGGTTTTACTTACAAGAATAAAATAATTATATTTGAATGATTGTTTTAAACTTTAAAGTAAAGATTAAAGACGAAGAAAATAATTAAGTGACACTCAATTAAAAGTTAGTTTAAAACGTCTTTAAAATGACTTTAAATTACACATGGAAAAAAGTTAATAGCTTTTTTTATCATTTACCAAACGAATGTAATATGTACCGAGTAGTAAAACGGAGCAAGTACCTGCAAATAAGTGATAGAGCTACATTATTATTTTAATTAGGTAGGTAGGTAGGTATATACTGTAGACATATTGTCTTGTTTATTATATTTTTCATAAACAATCGCATTCAACCTAACAGATGATAGTGGATATTGTTTTTGTAAACAGAATACTTAATAGGATGTGTCATGATATAAAGATGATTTTTAAATTTGTATATGTATTTGTATATGTATGGACATAGGTCATGCATGCTATATTATATACATTATTTTATGCTTTAGTTTAATCATTATAATATAATTATAATAATGTGCTGTTGTAACGTAGTGATAGTGAAAAACCAATACATATTTCAAAAACTATTAAATGCATTTTAGAGAACGTATCTACCTACAAACACTCTCAGGGATAATTATTATTGCAATTCCTTCATTTTTGTTTATCGAGCACAATGGGTTTTCAATGAAAACGAAATTGAGATCATACGTTTATTCGGAATTATAAGTCATACATACAGTAAATATTCAACCGTCAATAAAAACAATACACGATTGACAATTGATCTTGGGGCCGCAGTCGTGACACGAGTCTATTTATAACGTAAATTCTAGTAACTCGATAACATTATGATTCCGCTAAGTATTTAAAATAAACACTAATTGAACTTGCGTAAATCGTTATATAACTCTTAAAATTCAAATGAGTTTTTTGCCCATTTAAGATATTGTGCGAAGTGGCAAAAACTCAGTAATATTGCCTACTGGATCCAATACAGATTAGCAATTAATTCACTGTCAATTAATTGAGCATTATTAACAATTCGAGAAACTAAATGTACACCAGTCTTAAGCAAATGAGGAGAAACACTGTCACGCAATCACCTTTCTTCTTCAGCGACTCTCGCGCACGCTTCGCAGTTCACATGTGATCGCATGCTGTTGTTATTGTACTTTCTTCTGACCGCATAGTTCCGCTCCCTCGAGGGGAACTTCTGTATCTTTTTCTCAGTCAGCGTACTATCCTTGTTCCTTATACGCCGGCATATTTCTGCCCACTCCAATTGTTTCAACGACAGGCACATTATAAATTGTAACGTGCACACACTGCGACTTCGCAATTGACAATGACAGTTATGCGCCTGCGACCTCAGGCGATCAAGGCTCAATTTTTTCCTTCTTATTGATAATTTACGACGCGTTCGAGTGGTATTATATTTGAGAAAAGAATGAATCGAGATAAGCTATCGGCCGGACAGTTTAAACATACACGATAAACTTTGTTTTGATTCCCTTTGTTCCTGTTAAGTGATTACGTGATGCCACTATCTAAACGAGTCAATGTAATTAGTTTAACAGTCATTAAAATTTTGTTTACATTTCTATCAGGAACTCGTGGCAAATGTTATTTATTGTTATTGAAAAATTAATTAACAATCACTTACCTCCAAGGATGTGATATGAATCCTGGGCATAGCTCTGGACAGTTGTCGCAAGGTCTTCCTTCTGACACTTCTTTTATTCTAGCACCCTGGAACAACGAAACAAGTTTAAAAAAATTGAACATTTATGATTTTTGTCCTGTAATTACACTAACATGGACACAATACATGGATTTTGGTTAATTAAAATTTAATGTAAATAATTTAAATATGAAAAAGAAAATCTTAACCCGCCCGCGGCTTCGCCCGCGTTTTCAAAGAAAACCCGCATAGTTCCCGTTCCTGTGGGATTTCCGCGATAAAACCTATCTTATGTGTTAATCCAAGTTACCCTTTATATGTGTGCTAAATTTCATTGTAATCGTTTCAGTAGTATCTGCGTAAAAGAGTAACAAACACACACATCCTCACAAAAGTAGGATAGGATATGTATATTATTTGTAATGACATATCTATCCAAATATTCAATTAGGTAATATAACAACCTCTAACAACAGATCGTCGTAGCTATCAAACATCTTCAACCGATTGAACTGCTTGGAGATATCCCTCACAGTTTCCTCGTCGGCTGAATCACATTCGCTGTAATTATCTGAAGTAGAGTCACTTTCACGTTTATTCCCGAATATTTTAAAAATTCCCCGTTTTTCACACCACGATTCTGCCACCCCTTCGCGTATACTATGCGCTTTTTTGTCCCTTTTCTTATGAATCTTAAAGGGAACTTGCTTGAATCTAGGTTGTATAACGTAAGATGGTTTCGCTATGGTCTTTTTGTAGAACTTTTCATAGTCTTCTTCACTCACGCCGCAATGGTATAACAGATAGTCTTTTCTAATTTGTTCCTTGCCTATGGGATCTCTCCAATATGTTTCTTTCTTTCTCACACCAAGGTAATAATCCAATTCTCTATCGCCATTATCACTATTGCTGTCTTCTTCTGATCGGCGATCTTCAAACTTATTCCTTCTCTCATTTTCTTGGCATTCATCAACGATTTTAGCTAGAAGGCAATATTTTTTTGTATTAGGCATTTTCTTTAAAAGGTTAACAGTGTTGATTGTTAGAAATTTTGTTGTTTTCTTGTACACGGTTGCGACGGATTCCCGTCTTCTTTTCAAATTGTACATCTTTCTTCTTCTTTCAAGACGGTGCACGAAGTACTTTTGTATGAATACTAATATTCTTATCCAAAAACTCATTCCAGGAACAAAATCATTTTTATATCAATTTCTTATTGCACGAATAAAACTTTTTATAAGAAATAACCGTGTTTCAACAAAGTAAAGGGAAAGTTTCACGGAGCAGTGTTAGTAAAGAACTAGCCCAGGTTTTTACTGTTACAATTCAATCGTGAGGGTGACGTGATAGGGATCACCTGTCAAAGGTATAACGTAATCCATAACCAGTCAACGTTGAGCCCTGGCGTTGAAATTAGCGGTTCATTAATTGGTAGACGCGCGAGCTCAAGATACGCTGGTGGCTTGTTGTAGGTGGTAAGGGTGTGACTCTTTACGATCATGCAAACAGTGCTAAATGGGTCCATCGCAAATGACTCGACAAATTGCAACACCCTTGGGTGGAATTGCTTGTTATATTGCCGGTCTTGTTAGTAATCTCGCTAAATGAAGGATCAGTGAAAGAAATAGTACAATTTATTACTACAATATTGATTGATAGTACCTAATTCTAATTTAGTTCAGTATAATAATTGTATTTTGTGTTTTTACTTAATTTATTATAAGTATAGGATATTATAATCTTATATATTATTAGCAGAAATATAATCAATAAACTAACATTGAGATATTATTGTATGTAGGCAATAACTACCTTTAAAAAATACTTACAATTTTAATAAATCGTATAACATGTTTTATGAAAAATATACCAGCAGCGCCATCTAGGTTTCATTTAGGGATTCCTAACTTATTATTTTGCGGCACCTGCAAAGTGCAGATATTATGGTATCCTAAGTAAATAAACAGAAAATTCACTATTCTATGCTGGGTATAATTATTTTTAAGTAATATGACTGGGTCTCGTATAGTTAATATAATTTAAATTTTTCAAATTATGCGATTATAATTACTAAATTAGAAGCGGAAGAGTATTCATCTTATTGCGAACAATACATAATTAAAAAAAAGTTATAAAAAAATGAGAATAAATAGCTCGATGAATAAATGTAGTAAAAGTCATAAAATTTTAAATAGAATTATTAATATTTGTTATAATAATAAGTAATTCTTAAGAACAGCGCCATCTACATTTTTTATCAAATACTTCCCGCGCTACACATTGTGCATGACCTGACAGCATAATAACTGATATCATGATACGCCATCTATCGTGGAGTAGCGAAACTAATTCAATGTTATGAAATGAATAACAATGTCATAACAATTGTCATAACAATTTCAGTGAAATATGTAGTATTTTATGCAAATTAGTCAAGACTGAAACGAATATAAGTATGAACATTTTTCGATTATGTTTTCTAAAAGTTGAATAAAAATTTAAAAAATGCCTCAGCGTTTTATACGTACATGGTAATTGGTATTTTAATTCATTAGTCACTTTCTATATTATCCCAATTAATTAAGGAAATATTTTTTTGTTATTGAAATTATTCTCATTAATTAATGACGCAAACGACGGTTGTATATTTAAGGTAATTGATTATTATCTGTCCTTGTTGACATTTACAATCCCTAAAATTTAATTTATAACAATCTTGTAGTAATGAGATGGGACACGAATCCTATAAAAATAACTTTGCGACGATTTTGTAATTTAAAATAAACCATGAGTCACATTATTTAAGGTCATTTCCTTTCACGATAAACATATGTTTTTCTACACTTTTACAAACATAAATTATTCATAATGATGCATGAAATTTGATCGTTTTGGCTCAAGTTAGAAGCGGATGCCTTGAAATATTTTTCAATAAATAGGATAGGAATTTCATACGATTTGAACTGTAACAATTTAAATAAACGAATATTAAAATAAATTCATAAAATTATCGTGTGCATAAATATAATATTTTAAATCAATTGCACGACCATGATGCGAAGCATCAGAGAGTGCTTTACGATCGAAAAATTTTTTTCGCCTCATTTTTGCAGCTATTCTTATTATTATAGCCTTGTTAGTTCACGGAATCAAGATATTTTGCATACTATTGTCGAGATAATTTAATGGAGATTAATCCCATACTTTTTAAAAATTGATTTACTTCAATAGAATTGGAAAAAAACACCGAAATAGGTCAAAAAATTTTCCTGTCCGTCATGTGTGAAACCTGAAAACACTATAACTTGTGAAAAAATCCATCATTTGAGTTAAATTTTTTTTTTAAATATTCTAATTGACGATTGTAGGTCACTGAATGCGAATGATTAATTAATTCAGTGTCGTTTAATTGCAATTAATAAAAAACGAAAACTACAAGACTGTATATCTATATATATATTTTTTTTTTTTTTTTTATATTTCATAATTAAATGAGCATTATGAGTCGTGCACTTTTGGATTTTCCAAATAATAGCTTAATTTTACTATATACTATTTTACAATTCACTGTTATCTTTAAAAATCGAATCGTAACGTATTGAAAAGATACTTTCTAGGTAGCTACTAATATCATTTCTAGATTTATTGTAGAATTAATCTTAATTTTTATACCGTAGGTAATCTAAAACTGCACGACGAAGGTATGGGGCAGATGCATCATAACTATCATTTTACTCAACGAATTGTAGGTAGTAACGACAACGAAGTAAGGTTTTCCGCCACAGTTTTTCACCGTCTCTGAAATCTAATCATTGTAATATGAACTGAAATATGAATCCGCTGTCAACTCATACCACATCCATCGTTTTACCCGATTTGGCATTCAGGGTCAATGAGATTGCGTAACAGCAACATATTGGGCAGTGATCTAAAGACGATGACGAACTTATCATACATTCCTATTTGTTTAAGAATCGTAATTGGTAGGTGGTATTGTTATGTTTGGATTATTCCATGTTTGCTCTGTACAGTGAGTTTGGAAATATGATGGTAAATATTTAGAAATTAGTGATAATTAGGTAAATTGGTTAGGAGATGAGTTAAAATGAATTTAGTCAAGTTGTATGAGTCCGTTGCAAGATTTTTTATTTAATGAGAAACTTATGGAAATAAATACATAAAAAATGATATTTTCATTGACCAATCAAATTTGAACAATGATTGGTAGCACATAAAAAAATATTAGACTGTCATTAATTCTAGATTTATGATTGTCAAAATGTAGGCTAGACTTTTCATAAACTTTGTTTTCGTACTTTTAATATAAAGTACTTATAAAAGTAAGACAGTAAGAAATCTCATAGGACAGTATGGATTAAATAAAATAATATACGAAATAATTCCTCTTAATTATTCAAACTGAAAGTCCATCTGGTTAAGGGCGGCTTTGTTTCTTAACCAAGTTATCCAATTATTATGTAGGCTTTATTTGAAAGGATATATTATGCGGGCTCGTAAACTTCTAAGGACTTGAATTTCGCAATTTATCTTGAATTATTAAAGTTCGAGTTTAAATTGAAATTTTAAAAATACACCCGGTCAAACATGCTAATAAAACTAAACTTATATCTAAGATTTTGATATTCTGTATAGGATCAGGTATCTATAGCGAGTAAAAGAATCAATTATAATATACATATTATTTATTATGATATTCTGATACAAGACAGCAGTCTATCCTGAAACAGACATTCTATTGTAACCATACGCAACTTATTTATTATTTATTACTTATTTAACGCTATTATAACGTATTTATTATTTAAAAAAATTTTTGTTTGGTATATTTGTGTGTCTATTGTTTATATACATAGTGTTTGTACACACAAATATCCATACTAACCATGTATTAACCTTAAACGTTAAGAAATGAAATTGATTATAACAAAACAAATAAGTTAATGATATTCTTAAAGAAAGCATTGCATGGGTCATTGTCAAATTTTGCGCAGGTAAACGTAACTGCAGATTTCAAAAATGTGAAAAAGAAAATATTTTAAAATTGAACTTTTCTTTATGCCTGTGCCTGTTAAAACAACTGAAGTAGGGTTAATTTAAGTTGGCCGCGATGTTTAGCTAATAATTTAAGATTTATTTCAGATTTAGTGCGTCAGGGTGGTGAAAAAATACAACTCTGTTATCATTACACTTTACCTTTTATCATTAAATTAAATAAGCCAGTCGCACATATTTTGGCTTTTATATTAATTACAGTCTTATATCTTATAATCACCATTAGAAGCACAAGCTTTTTTTAAGTTTTACAGTAATTCATTTAAAATTTTAGTCAACTCTGTTACTTTATGAATAATAACAAACCTTAAATTCTACACAACTCCATGAAATATCTATAAATTAACAGCTAATTACAACATATAACCGCTTCATTAACTGACAAATTAACCTATTGTAATATAGCAGTATTATATTGAATAGCTTTTCCTAAATTTCGTAAATATGTTCTTTAATCTTCGGGACACGAAAGTAACAGAGTTGTAACACAGTAACTTAGTTGTTCTTTTTGTACTATAAGTGAATAAATTGCATACTCTTGATATGTCGTCACGTTCGAAAAGATTGATTTTGGTTCTTAAAACATTTTTCTTACATGTGGGCTGATTTTTTTCATATGAAACTTTGATCCACAGCAAGACACTCTTGTATAATTTGTATTTCCTGCCTAGAGAATTTAACGGCCTTCTTGTCAAATATTTTATCAATAGCATACTTTTCCTTCCGATTCTTAACTTTTTCATGGCGTTTTTTAATAGCCTTTACTGGATTTACTGGATTGCCGTCCGTATTTTTAGACTTCTTTCGTTTTTCTCTGTTGCATTGTTTTTAATACGTCTCGTATCTCTTGTTAACTGTTTTTAATTGTTACTTCAATTTTATATAATCTGTAAATAACTGCGATATGTTTCTCTTAACTTGCTTGCTGCTCAGCTAGCGTGAGAAGCATTTTAAGGGCGTTAATAACGGCAGAATATCCTGTAACAATATCTTCAAGGTAACATTTAATTATATATGATTTATTTACATATAACAACTCAAAATTACTTTAGGAAACCGATTATTAAGAAAAAAAAATATTACAAATATAAAATTTCAAACAAAAGTTAAAGAATACATGCTTACTCGACTCTGTTACCATGAGCTAAGTAACAGAATGATGATAACAGAGTTGTAAATTTTACATTCTAAAAGACATAAATCATAGAATAATGCATTTAGTTATTTTTTTATTTCAAATTGAGCATAATTACCCCTTAAACAACAAATTGAACGTAAAATAATAGAAAAAAACGGTTTTACTTACGTTAATAGGTAGGTAACAATGTTGATGCGGAATAAAAACACGCGGCACGTTCAACGCCACGCGGTCGACTGAAATTCAATGTACCCCTTCCCCCGACCTAACGAACGACCACAATGGCTGCAGAAACCTCGCTCAAGCTAATAGAAAGTCGAAAACAGCGCCACCTCTATTTTGAGTAATGATTTATTTAGTAACATAGTAGAGCACACGATTCCAAACACTACGTGGGACAAAGTTAAAAAATTTTTTATAAAATAAATTTTAGCACTGATCGGTTTTAAAATCTACTCTTAGAAATATTTACAATATTCTGTTTATAGTAATATTTTAATTGATGTGGGTTGGTATATTGGAAATTGTAGTTATTTTATATTTTCTGTAACGAAGTGCTACTTGGGACAGGTCAAATTTGTATGGAAAACCCTTCTGTTACCAGAAAAAACCACAATGTTACTTTAAAAAATAAAATAAAAAATGAAAAATAGGCCTTTATTTTATTAATATATGTTTAGTAATGCGATTAAGTTTGTATTTGCTGTATAGTTTTTAGTGACAGTTAACTTTTTAATGGTATAGAAGTAAAAAAGTTTTGAGGGACAAGTTAACCTGCGCAAAATTTGACAATGACCCGCATACATTTGTATATATCTATCATAATGTTTGATACGTTGTTGAGTTTTTGTTTAGTTTCAATAGAAAATATTATTGTAAGTTCATGAAAGCTTGTAAAGATATAGCATGTTAAACCACACAAGTTTTCTTAAGAAATGGAAGCATATGTTTATACGTCTTCCACGTGGAGCTTCTTAAAGGAAAATAAACTTTAAAAATAACATAAGTCCTGCTTTACATTGTAATTCAAACAATTTGCAGATGTCATTTATTTATTTATTTAAAGGAAGTCATTTAGTTAAATATTCTCAGAAATCAGGTGTTCATAAGATCTTCTAGCGGTCAACTCCGACTTCGTCTGTAGTACCTACATAGCCTATAAGCACTCTGGGATCATTTACACAAGTAGTTCCTGAGATTAGCGCGTTCTAGCAAACAAATTCTTCAGCTTTATATTTATTTCTTTATTTTATTTATTTATTACACTTTATTGTACAAAACATTGTAGGAAATGTAGTACAAATTAATGAGGTACAAAAATTTTGCACAATAAGCGGCCTTGTGTAGCAAACACAGCAATCTCTGCCAGGCAACCTGGTAGGAAAGGAAATGTGAGAAGTATAAGGATAGCGCAAAGAAGAAATTATATTGCTCTATAGAGGGACATAAAACACACTAACAATGGAAAAACGATACAACCTACACGTCATCCGTATTCAATACGTAAATAGCCATTTAAAAGGCTAATTACAGGCGCCAGTGTATTGTAATTTATAACTATGCTACTCTATTATCACTCGGACGTACTTATACGTACCACAGATAATTAAATACTAGCTTTCCGCCCGCGGCTTCGCCCGCGTTTTCAAAGAAAAACCTCGCATAGTTCCCGTTCCTGTGGGATTTCCGGGATAAAACCTATCCTATGTGTTAATCCAACTTACCTTCTATATGTGTGCTAAATTTCATTGTAATCGGTTTAGTAGTATTTACGTGAAAGAGTAACAAACATACATACACATACATCCATCCTCACAAACTTTCGCATTTATAATATGTTATAAAATGTATCAGTAGGATAGAAAAGGACTATACTAGTTGTAGTACTTCGTGATGTGAGGAATTAGCCTCGCCTAGTAGTAATTAAACAAAGCGAATTTGTCACGCCAGTCCGCTCGCGTGATACTATGCTCTACAATTTGCGGAAATTTTAGGGTTGATCTAATTAATGGTTTTAAATTTTAATATTTGAAATAAGGTTGTGTGGCACGTGTATAATGTTTGGTGTAAGGTGTTCGTATACTTCAATTGATTTTATTCTATTTGCTTTGCGAACCTAATCAAATCATATATGTACATATATAGAAGATAGTCTGTTAATTATTTTGAACTATAGGTGTAGAAGAAAATATAACTAGGTCTTTTAGGTAGGTTAGGTTTAATAAACCTTTTTATACGTATATAGATAGATATGTAAATTATACAAACGCTTATCACTACTTGGTATAAAACAAAGTCATTTCTCGCTGTCTGTTTGACCTGTAAACTGTCCAACATATTTCGATGCATTTTTTAACATATAGATATAATGGTTCAAGATTAAGGTTCCTATTATCTATAATACATCAGCATTGCGCAGCAGGTCTATAGTCAATATTAAAAAAAAATTGAAAATGAAGTTATGATAAATAAAAAACAGGTCGTAAAAATATTGATGGAAAAGTCATCTAATATGTACTGGAAATGCAATAGCTAGACACGCATTCAGGGCTTACGCTACAACCGTTTCGGAAGAAAGGACCTATAAATCACACGTCACTTCCGGTCCAGAATGTCACAGGAAACAGCCAACCGGAAGTGCTAGTTTACGAGTTACGAGTTACTTGTCGTGTAAGGGATGCGAATTAAGTATGCTACAGTTAAGTTACTAAGTTATTGTATGGACAGCTAAGTCTGAACTAAGTAACTTATACTAGGCATCTACTTCTGCGTCCAATTGTAATCACTACTGTCTGTGTTAATATTCCTGCTAAAGCTATTTGTTGCATTTACCTGCGATATTATACTGCAGCTGTTTTATTTTGTATTTGACGGGATAGTAAAAAAACAAAGAAGAGCGTGTGTGCCGAGCACACGTGTCAGATGTGAAATTTCTTTGGCAAGATTCAAAGATATCAAAATCGTCGCCTTACTCCATAACGTGACGGTTTTGCCATGACGCGACCTTTTACTCTCAACACGCCTAAAGAAGTTTAACTTAAAAAAAAATTAAACACGAAAATAATGTAGCATACATACCTACATACAAAACTCTAGAAGAAGATTAATTATACTTATTATTTGATACACGATCATAAATTAGTTTTTGGTTAGGTACTCCCAGATGAAATAACTTTTCAACTTTGCGAAACATGGTGTATTAATATATTTGAGAATATTTTATTTAATTATTCCTTTAATATAAGTGTGGACTGTAGGCAGTTTAATTTAAAAATATCTACATATCACTTGTACTCGTGATTAATTATATTAGTTTTCGCTTTTGATTTGTAAAATCTTATTGCCGTGCTAGTGCAGCATCTTATAGTTTTCTCCTTATATTATTAAAATGAAATCGAGATATATTATTATAGTTTGAATAAGCACATAGATTACTTATTACCTCTGTGCCACAAGTGAAGCTGTGCGCTACAACTAGTTTCAATATACAAAGTATTATTTTCATAAATTCGCTACAGACATCTTGACTCAAAGTTCGCGCTGAAACATAACACGGAGCGATCGGAATTATCGCTCGTATCTCGATAACTTTTAACAATATTCTAATGATGTAACATTATATCGTAGTAATAAAGCTAAACTCATTTCGGTGTTCATTTCAAAGTGGAACTTTGACTTCTAGTCTGCTAAATGTTGACCGTGACATTCGCAGTGACGACAGGGACGTATTGTTACGCGCATTTTTATTTTATAAAGACAATAAACTAGTAATGTTAACAATGCAATGACAAGTACAGACCCATTGAATGGTTGAATGGGTACAAGTAGGAGTGATATTTTCAGTAAAGACAGGGACGTATTAAAGGTTTGTTATACATTGACACAGAATACATAATAGTAGCTAAACGCTACAGAACGGACACTCTCCGCCTCCCGCCAAAATTAAACTTACCTCACCCCCTCGCGATCAGACATAAAATGGGCCATATTTTTCTGCAAGGACGATACGCAACGAAGATTGACAACATTAATCAAATTGACTTAAAGTAATTTTATTATTTTGGATTTGTGATTATCGTTTTTCGTAGAAAATGGTTAGATATTGTGCTGTTTACGGATGTATTTCATCAGAAAAACGCGAATTTTTTTTTACGCTAGTCACAAATGTGCCAACCATAAAGCGTTAACACACACATTTGCAGTCTCTACAGTGTGACTGTCAAAACGATCATTTTGTATGGAGTGTCCGGGGTGTGACATTGATTTACTCAATACGTAAAATAAATATCATTAATAAATTAATTATAAGTTGCATGGCGTGGAACGACTTAAATCTTGGTAACTTTATATCCTTCACTTCAATAAAAAAGGTGTTAAATAATTTAGAAGACTACGACACATTTTAGCAATAGTATATATTTTATTCCATTTATTTATATCTATTTAAAAATAAATATTAGTAAAAAGCACTTAATTGATTATATTAAATGAGCTAAATGCTTGAAAATATGAGTTTAAACTTTTTTATTCTACCTCTTTTATAGAAACCACATTTATCTCAAATGCAGGCCAACCGATCTATTTTAAACTACATCAAGAACTGTAAAAACTTTAATTAGATTCGCTCAAGTAAAATATTCAGAAGTAATATTTTAAAAAGTGATGCTAAAATCCCAGTTGCATAAGCCACTTGGCAACTAATCCAGCCCTGTCAACCCTTCACGCGCTTTTAACTATTTCTACTGAAAGACTGATTTAACTGTGGTCGTCGAATAAAAAGCCACTGTGAAAACGACTCTAATTAAAAATCTCAACTTTACTGATTTAAATTTCACGTTGAATCGTGTGATATAGGCACTGGAGTGGCGTGGAATTAGATTGCATTTTCACACTATAAATGGCTAGCCAAGAATTTTTCTTTTATAAAAGCTGCGTTTGCCAACGGAGAGTAAACGGTTATGTGAATATATTCTATGGTTATGAGCTCATAGTTGCATTTGTTGTAATAATATTATGACGGAAAAGCAGACGATATCGTTAAGGGAACTATTTACACTGCTACTCCGTATTTAAAACTTTTGTACCGTATTTCTGTCGTTTAGTATTATTCCCGTATTTAAATACTCAATGAAACGGAAATCTGATGCAACTGGGAAGAGATTAAATG